>JZKD02S1034517.1:18441-30006 GCA_000966675.3 Picea glauca | reverse complement strand
ACGCCAATCTAACAGTAAAATCCCTTTTTATATTCACCTTTGACACCTTTCAACCACTCTTATTTTAGTTGAGACACTGCGTTCTTTATGAAATCCACATTCGAACTTGTTGTGTCTCTGGTTTAGGTGCCAATCTCTCCTCCTAAGAGACTGTTAGACTCTAAAGCGACGTCATGGGGGGATCAACTGTGAGATATGAAACGAAAAATCTGGATGCATTACTGCTACACCCGAATGTTTACCAAATATTTCTATAGGCTGGATGGATTTCTTATTTTAAGAAGCAACAGGGATTTAATGACACAGAGGTATTGGAGTTCAGTCAGAATCTCACAAAAGGGTATTCAATGGTGAACGTGGTAAGGATTCCAATGAAAGAAGAAAGCATGGTTGTTGTGACAGGGTTGCCAACCACAGGAGAAATATGGTTTAGCAGAAAAACACATCTTCCCGACGCACATAAGTGTTTTCTCATGGACAATGAGCAAGGTTAGACCAAGGGTTGAGGTGCATATGTAAGTTCCTTACCAGAACCATGGGGGAAAGTATCTGAATTTGTAAAAAGGTACATTACATGTGAAGGAAGATATAAGGTAGTTTATTTTTCTAATTTTATACTACTGTCACATTTAAGACATCAGAATATAATAAACATCCCTTATTACCTTATTCATTCCTTAATATGGCTCACTTTGTCAAGAGATCTAAGCATCCCATGAATTGTATTTCCAATCACAGACTGATAGGGTTGTTGATTCGTAGAGGAATGGGAATTCCTAATGGCCCATTACCTAAATTGGAAGAACAACCAAATTCTATGCTTGCTGTTATGAACAACCCCTGTTATCGGAAAAATCGATAGGTGCGAACACTAATAGATCTCCCTAGATCCACCTGGATTTAGAACAAAACAGGACATGACATGACCCTTTCCCTAAGTTGTAGTCATTAAATCTACAAATAAGAAGGAATGAGTGACATACCTTTATATCGCTTCCTTAGGTCTCTGTTGTTCCCGCTTCGCTCCGGTGCTCTTGTGAAGTTAGGTCCAAGAAAACAAAAAACAACCAAAGTGAAGATAGCAAAGTATATTCAATGTCAACCTATGCATATGATCAAGGAGTTATGCTATAAAATAAGAGTGATTTTATGGGAAAGGGACATGCCACTGTATTATATTAAATGAAAGTAGAAGATACAACCTGATCGCCTTGATGTTGCAAGCTTCCTTTCAGTGACCCTTGGTTCCAACACACACACTTTCTCTACACTTGCATGAATAGGATCCAATACCTCTTGATAGACCAAATAGAGTCTTCAATCTTCTGCCCAAGCAGGGTTCTTCACACAATTCTTTCACTAATTCTTCATTCAATCTTTCTTAACCTTTTCCATGAGAAACCTTTCAATATATAAGAGAAGGAGGGATGGTTACATGGATGAGGATGATCCCACCAAATTTGATAAGTCAGTAGGATGCCAACCATGCGAATGCCAACTCATTTTCTAGAAGATCCCCTTCTAGAACCTGTGTGACCTCTTCTCCTTTCCAAGCTTAAAAACAGGTTCGCACCCTATATATGGAGCAGACTGCGAATAGTTTGCACCCTAAGTGTGGGTGGCCTACGGGAATGAGGGATTCTTTCACCTTGTAACATAGGCAGCCTGTGAACTCATCTTAAAAATGTGATTTTTGGAAGAAGACAACAATCACTTTTCTGAGGCAAAAAGTCTTTGTGGGAGCCTAAACACATCACTTGTAGAGACATCACCAGGGTGACCAAAATCATGTGTAACATAATGCCCCCCAAAGTATGAGGTTGGAATCTGTGACAGCCGAAATACTTTGTAAACTGCGTGTGTGTGTCATAAACAAGGAGCGCACCTAATTGGAAACCTGTAAACAACCAAGCATCTACAGAATATAATACCAGTTCTGAGGTAGGCATTCCCATGCTCAGATCACAAATGGATGGAATCACAAACGTAATTCATGGCCACCAATTATACACCGTGGATCCATGCCATCAAAATTCTACATAGCCACCAGGAATACACTATGGATCTATGTGAGAAGACTTGAATTAAGACAACATAGCCACGTGACATACAAAGTGGATCTATGTGCTGACAAAAATCATACATACTCCATAGCAGCCTAGATAAAAAAGATGAGACCCAGGGTCTTCAATCCCATCACCTGAAAGTACGAATCTAGCCATGCGATTACATGTGCTGAAGTTGAACATGGTAGAAACCACTTGATTACTGGTCATTGATGAAACCGTTAACAAGTGCGAGGGAAATCACCATTGATGTCAATGAGTCCCAAGGTACCGAAGTACAATCAGAATGAATGCGAATGAATGAGTTGAAGTCGAGCACTCAGTGTAATCTCTCGCTCAGGGATCAATGACGTGAAACCCCTTGTGGAAAGCAAAGAGGCCTGCCATTAAGGCATGCAGGTTCCAAGGTACTAAATGATTTCTAAGTCTCATTTCTAGATAATGAGTTGGAGTCGACGGAACAAGGCTCGTCACAGGAGGGCCTTGATGTATCCCCCATCAATGAAATGAAATAAGTAACACATTTTCAGGATGAGACGAAGTATGAATATGAGTCGAAACGGACACAGGGAAGGCCAACATAGTAAGAAGGGACAACTACAGATGGCCGACTCAATAGAGGGCTTGTGTGAACTTCTCTTGAGCATATGAACGACACGACCAAGGACTTGGCAGCAATGAGTCAAAGACGACCCAAGATATGACCTTGTAACAAGTCGAACGAGAGACAAATGGATTTCCCAACCCAGATTCAAATGATGAATAGGGGGTGTCATGTTCAAGAGAGATTCTTATTACCATTAATATGAATAGGAAAACACATCCCTTTCCCAAAATTCCCCCCACCATTTCTGGCGAGTACCTCTTTATTTTTACGCAAGCTTGAGGAGGATAACATATGTTTGTTGATGTAAGCTCACCCTTCAGATGAGTCCCTTGGAGTATATTTAACGAACCCTATGAAGGAGTGGTCCAGTCCCATTGCGGGTCTTTCGATGTTTGTTTAACAAGTCCAAGGATAGAAAACTCGGGAGTTTTCATGTTTTGAGATTTTGAAAAACACTTAAAGAGAACTCTCCCAGTTCCTTTTTTGTAAATAAGTTCGACGAGACCAAAAAAGTGATAAACTATCGCTGGTCAAACGTTTTCTTCAGATACTTTAACGAGTGTGAAGAGATCAAGATCGCTCGACAATCTTTTCATTTTTATGGAGCATGAAAAGAGATTAAAGGATACTCCTTAAGGTTCATCGTTTTCATGTTACCATATGAGTACGAAAAGATGAGAAAAAGTATACTTGGTTACGTTCTCATATATTTTTGAGCGCAAGAACGAATGAAGACTGAGCTCGAGGTTTTTCTAAAATCCCTAAAAAGTAGTCGCACATGCGACAAAAAGAAAAAACACCCGTACTCCTTCGTGTGGACTTCAAAGTTGCTATACCTGTGGAAAACCATACTCACAAGGCTATTAGGCATTAGGTTTTATAAGCAAAGGAATAAAAATAATATAAAAAACCGATAAAAAATAGTAAAAAGTGAATAAATATGGGTAAAAAGGGCTTTTTACCATTTCATTGTGATTTTGCCAAAAAATTTGCCCAACACACCTCATTTTCCCCCAAATTATTTTTCTCGATTGCGGAAGGCACAAGTGATCATTTGGTGAACCGTTTTAGCAAACGAGGTAAGCTCTTGATCCTTTAACTTTTCATAGTTTAGTTTTAGTTTTTATTGGCAATTTTTAGGGTTTTAAATCCATTTTAGGGTCACACCATGCGTTTGAGCATTCTCGCAGGCGGGCTTTGCGGGACCTGCAACAATCTAGGATTATTGCAAGTGGCCTTTAGAGCACCTGCGATAATCTCGCACTGTGCCAAAGGCTCACCTGCGAGGGCCGAAACATGGATTTTAAAGTTAAAAAATGCTCAATAAAAATTATGCAAAAGTTTCAAACAAGTTGCTGACTCTTCTCTCATGCCTCTTGTGCAGGTGTTTTATCATCACAATGCTGGAGTGGTGAGAAAGAGAACATGAGGAAGATAATGCTATTTCCAGGAATGATTCGGGTACAGTTGCTGTCCTATGGGACTGTGGGCTATTGAAATTCTTCAGGATTCCGGGCATGAGAGCCCAACTCAGATTGTTGGAATACCTAGTCCACATGTGGGATGTGGAACAACAGTTATTTCATGTGGGAGTCCATACGCTGACCCTAGATATTGAGGATATATTTTTTCTAACAGGGTTATCACAGCATGGATACCATGCTAGCTTGACCGGTGGCCGAGGCGGTGGACTCCCTATGAGTGAGTATTGTTGCAAGTATTGTGTTCTTGAGGCAAAAAGAAGCAAGGGTAAGGTTTCTATTTGGGGTTCCAAGACTTGACCCTACGAACCATATTGTTCACTATAGCATGCATGGATGGGAGCACGGTTCCACACATGACTCTCCGGAGCTACTTCCAATATGCCATAGAGTGCACAAAGCCTCGGATCTTCAACTAGTTGGATGCAGTTCTCTGCAGTATGAAGAAGCAATTGACGAAGTGCAGAAGGGGTAACTTGAAGCAGTTTGGGTACGGATCACTTTTGGTGTCCTTCTTCCTCGAGAGGGTCCCACTGATACGATTACAGGCTAATTGGGATGTACCATCCCCACAGTATTCAAGGATGCTGAGGTGGTGCAACCTCATGGCCCGACATGTAGCTGGGCCTATAATAAAGTACAATGATTCATTTTTTGACTGGTTAAGGCCCCAAATGGTGATGATTGATGACTACGCATATGCTGGTTTGGATTTTTGAGGGGATCCATATTTGGCCCTACCTGAGGATGCTCAGTGGGGTGATCTAGGTAAGAAGTACATATTTTGTTCTTTTTAAATGTTTTGGTAATTTTTATCATATGAAATGTTTTTTTGTTTATCCAAGAACTAATCAAAAAATATCTTTTTGATGACACAGATGTGGGGCCATATCGACCTCCACGAACGTATCCTATTCAATGGCGAGGAGAAGTAGCTCCAGTGGCGAGATGGGATGTCGAAGACTACAAGGCAGTGGAGAAGAACTTGGAGGGGTTGACTGCTGACATTCCAGATATGGCTATTGGGGAGATCCCTAGACATTACCAGTGCCATACTGTGGGCGTGTCCGAGTCTATCAGTCGACTGCTTCGTAGGGTAGCCCGAGAAGTTGTGTGTTATCATGAGTGTCATCCGTGACGCTATTTTCTAGAAGCCATGGGCTTCATATTTTTGAGATTTTGGTCCTTGGAAAGAAACCTTTTGTAAACACTTTTGATCGTTATATACATATATACGGTTTCTACCGGCTTATCTTGTGTTGTGTTATACATGTAATGTGTGATTGGTTTATAAATGTACCAAATATCTGTCTAACACATAGTTAGCTAAAGCATCAATGTATTTAGACATCTAGGAATGTGTTGATACTCAATATAATCAAAATAACGTTCCAAGAGGCGAATTCGTAAATATACCCGTAATAAAGTAGGACTTCAAATAACATAGACATTACTTAGCTGTAGTACTACTAGATGCGAATGGAGTTGTATAACCAGGTGGCGGATACCAAGTGAAATAGCATCAATCAAAAATTCGACGACGACGCTATATTCTACAATATTATTGGTCGCACGACCAAGGCACACACCTCGCAGACTGATAAGTTCGTTTGTAGGTGCGTAGATTGACCATGTAGTAGAAGCAAGGTTTTGAGTACTATAGCTAGTGCCATTGGTGAAGCCAATGTGGGGTAGCGAAGACTCCGACATATGGAAACCAAGCACAACGTAACATAAGTGGTCGGGGGTAGAGACCAAATAACGAAAAAGCATACTACAGTAACACACAAAAAATATGATACAATAAAATACAAGCACTTATGCACAGGGGATCTTAGGCATAGTACTTCTTTAAGTACAACCCATTTCTAGGTTCACTCAAAGGGATATCGTCATAGTCTACTAACTCGTAAGCTCCTTTCTCCAAAACTCGTCTGACGATATAAGGACCTTGCCACATAGCTTCAAATTTTCCGGCTCCTAGCATATCCCGATCTTGTTCGTAAAGGAGAAATAGATCACCTTTGGAGAAAATGCGTGGCTTGACATGTTTGTCGTATTCGGCTTTGACGCGTTTCTTCTGGGCTTCTATAACTAGGGTGGCATCGTGACAGGTTTCATCTAATTGCATGAGATACACCAGACGTTCTTCTTCAAAAGAAGTGTTTGGGAGAAGGTTGACGGCTAGTTTTAAGGAGGGTATCTCATATTCAATCGACAAGATGGCTTCTAGAACATAAACTAACTGGAATTGTGAAAACCCGGTAGTAGACTTAACAGATGTCCGGTAAGCCCACAATGTTGAAAACAACATTGTGTGCCAACTTGTTTTATGAATCCCTATCATTCATCGAAGCATGGTAATGAGGACCTTGTTTATTGCTTCAACTTGGCCGTTGGCTTGTGGGTAATAGGGTGTTGAGTTTTCATGGCGAAGACCCAACTTTTCAGTGAGTTCGTACATCATGAAGTTTCTAAAGTGGATACCATGATCAGTAATGATAGCCCGAGGAACACCAAAACGACCAAGGATGTGATTGAATATGAATAATGCTGCAATCCTTCCGGTATTGTCGAATGTCGGCATCACATCTGCCCATTTCGTAAAATAATCTATGGCTACAATAATGTATCCATGCCCCCTGGCTGAGTGAGGGTGACATGTCATGAAATTGATACCCCTTTTTGCAAAAGGACCAACGGAGACCACAGGGTGTAGAGGAGCAGGGTGTGATCATATTTTATTATTGTAGGTTTGGGAAGCATGGCATTTTTGGACGGCAATTATACAATCATTGAATAAAGAAGGCCAAAAATACCTTGCTTGTAAGATCTTCTAGGTAGTAGCATACCCAGACATGTGACCACCACAGGCTCCAGAATGGTAGTCATTGAGGGCTTTCTCGACTTCGTCAAATGTGAGGTAGCGTCGAAAAACAGAGTCAATCCCACGACGATAAAGAGTATCACTAAGGATAATATATTGATGGTCTTCATAGCGTATTCGAAAGTGGTCAGTGCTAGAAAAATTGGGCCAGACAGTCTAGTTCTGGAGATATATGATGATATTTCCATACCAAAGGTCATTGGAACTAATCAGAAAAAGGGATTCATTGGGTAATGAATCGACTGCTACATTTTCCGTCTCAGAGCAGGGAAGGTCGCATATCAACTCGGCAAACACCAAGGATTTCTTGGACTTAGCGCGTTCAAATTCTAATTCAAACTCTTGGAGTATTACGATCCGTTTGGAGTATTTTCCCCCTAGCAATTGGCATGTAAGAATGTGTTGCATAGGGTTACAGTTAGAAATTACCGTAGTCTTGCGAGAGAGGATATAGTGCCGAAAACGTTGAACAACTTGGACGGCTGCCAAGGCCAGTTTTTCAACATGTCAATACTTGGTTTCAGTAGTCACGAGACTTTGACTCAAGTAATAAATGACATGTTCGTCATGAGAATCATCCTTCTAGACGAGAACCATAGCGATGGTATAGTCTGAGGCTGCGAGATAAAGGAAATAATCCCAACTGTAATCAAGAGGGGAGAGTAGTGGGGTACGTGCAAAGATAGTTTCAAAGATTCAAAAGATTTGTGGGTAGTGGTATCCCATATGAACTCATAACCTTTCTTGAGCAGTCGTGTAAATCCAAGAGTTAGCTTAGCGTAGTTTGGGATGAAATGAAGGAGAAATTTTTCCTTCCCTTGCAAACTTTGTAAATGGCGAAATGAGGAAGGAGGAGGGAGATTGAGAATCGCCTCGACCTTCAAAGGATCTACCCTGGTCCCTTAACGTGAAACAATAAAGCCTAGAAGTTGGCCGGATTCTACACAGAAAACACATTTCTGGGGATTCAAGCGTATATGGTAAAACTGACATCGAAGGAAAATGGCGCAGAGGTGTATTGGATGATCTACACAGTGCATGGAATGAGCAGGTAAGTCATTGAGATATGGCTGCACAATGTGTTTTATATCATGGAAGGCATAAGACATAGCACGCTGAAAAGTTGCGCCGACATTCTTTAAACCGAATGGGAGTTTCCGATAGGTGAAAGTGCCCGAAGGACAAATAAAAGAGGTCTTGTGTTGGTCCACTGGTATGATGTTGATATGATTATATCCGGAGAAACCATCCATTAGAGAGGATATTTCGCTTCTGTCACAATCGTTGATGATTTGGTCAACAAAGGGGGTAGGAAAGTTGTCTTTAGGACAAGCCTTGTTAATGTCCCTATAATCAATGCACATGTGGATTGTGCCTTGTTTCTTGTCGATCAGGACAATATTGGAAACCCAGTCAGTTAGAGCCACAGGGTAAATAAAGCTAGCATTGAGAAGTTTCTCAACTTCAAGATTGATAGTGGACGCTTTACGTGGGTGGACCGGACGAAGTCGTTGCCGGACGAGTTTAGCATCCGGGTATGTTTTAATCTCATGTATTACAATGTCAGGGTCAATACCCGACATTTCTTCATAGCTCCAGCCGAAGACGTCACACAATTCTTGGAAAAGAGACTTGTAGGTGACTACTTTGTCATGGGAACATGAAGCTCTGATATGCACATTTTTGACAATTCTAGGTTTTATGGATATGTTGAGGGGGATGGTGGGTGAGATATTACTTAATTTCCATTCGTAGAACATATCACGTGTAGACCCGGGAATAGTAGAAATAATGACAACGGTTGACGGGGTCAAGATCCGTTGGTAACCCTTGATGGTGTGTTATTCCAGGAAGAGGATGGAACGATGATGTCCATCGTCCCAAGGGGTGTCTTCCATGGACATAACAAACATAATCATCTCATCCGTGGGAAAAATGATGCGGAAAGGATCTAGAGATAAATCACCAAGAGAGGGGGTAGAAAGAGTTGCCGATTGAATGGCTTGATAAGCGGATTCGACAGGACTCAAAGGAATTTCATCGCCATAATGAAGATGATCGCCTAGATTGGGTACCATCCATGGGTCGTAAGACACAAGGGTTCCGTGAACAAAGGTGAAGATCATGTTGATCGAGGCGAAAAACGGATGTGGAACATTGGGTGGTAAGATGGGGAAAGTACCCATTAATGAGGAATGTTTAAGAAGACCTACACCGATGTTCTCGTATCTTGGGGGGGGGGTTGCAATGAATGACATGTTTCCGGTACGTGCATCGGAGTGAAAGAAGGCCAATTGGTTGATGGTAACTACTTTTCCTTGGTGTGGGAAACGCATGACACAGAAAAGAGTTGACACAACTGCATGCATGGAATCAATCCAGCTACAACCAAGTAGAAGGTTGTAATCGAGAGGAGCATCAAAGACCTCCACTACAACTTCGACCATTTTTCCTTCTAGCGTAATAGGCAATGAAGGGAGGAAACCGTAAGGCTTAAAACCAGAGCCATTGAAGGCTTTGTGCGTGTTGTGGGATTCAGTCAAAGGAGGAGAGTCGATGGCTTTCCAGCAGGTAATAGACATGACACAAGTAGAGGCACCCTCATCAATAAGCATTCTACAAATGTTTTTTTTTTGAGACAATAACTTGTATTTGGAATGCGAGTTGAGGGGGTAACCTTGGAATGTGATCTTCCAAGTCAAAAATTATTAAATTCGTATCTGTGTGGTCGATTCCACCAATAGCTTTCAACAGTGCCTTCCGTTGTATAGGAAAACTCTGAAGGACTTCGAGGGCTGACATTGCGGACAATGATTGGGCCAGATCTTCGACAACACTGTAGTTCTGGGAAACACGTGCATGGGGATTGAAAGCCGATTTCCAAACAAAACCTTTTGGAGGAGGGCGAAGAACTGTATCTAGGCTCAGTCGTTCGAGATGAAGAGGACCGTTGGTAGGTGGAGTCGTGGGAGATGGTTGGACCAACGAAGGAGGTATTTCATCAACCTTCTCTTTGGAGGAAGGATAATATTTGGCTCGAGTGGTAAGTGTGATGTCATTCTTCTTTGAATCACCTGTACACATTAAGACATAAGATGTATTGGAGGGGGAAGGTTGGTCATGAATGACAAATTGGGCCTGTTGTTGAGAAGGGAAGGGTTGTGACAATAACGACTAGAGTGGGAGGTTTCGTGGTCCCTTGACAAAACTTAGTAACCTCGGCTCATCGTGGACAATAATTGGTGTAGTGATCATCACCACAGATAAGACAAGGGTATCGGGGTTTGTACTTATCCATATCATCAACATGTGATGTTTTGGTTTTCTCAGTTTGTGGATTATTTTTATTCTCCTTGGTCTTACCCTTTCCGTTTTTGGATTTATTTTTTCCCACGGGGGTAGATTGAACATAATTTACCTCAGAAGTCTTGCCGGTGGGAGGGGTAAGAGAGGGAGCATTTTGAACATTAGAAGAAATGGATTTGGGGTTGTTGTTATAGGTTTGGATGGAATGAGGTTGGGCATGGAAGGTGCCAATCACACCGTCAGCTGCGTGAGAAGCAGTAGGAGCGGTTGAAGTAGTAGAAGTAGAAGGACGAGGTGCATCAGGGAGTAAGTCATAAAGAGTACCCGTTTGTGAGTAAAAGAGGTCTAGGTATTGGGCACGAATGATTGCCTGTTCTTCTGTGACAACTCTACCCATGGTGATGTCATGAGCGATGCCGTTCACGAATGATTTTGTGAACCACTCTGCTAGCAACTAATTGAGAAGTTCGAGTTTGATGAGACGTTGTCTCCATCGCCACTCATGAATGTGATCAGAGATATGAGTGGATTTGGTTTGTTTGAAAGAACTCAAAATCTCGGTTCCCATTTCATAGAGAATCGGTAACTGGTAGTGGGTGAGGAAATCCATAGCGAGGGTGTTGAAGTCGATGAATAAGCCTTGTGGTAACTTGATATACCACTTCGTGGCAGAACCTGTGAGGGTTCACTGAAAAAGGTGTAAACGAATAGAGTCATCCATCAAGGAGTTGGATGAGCACCAAAGGTGAAAAGTCATTACATGATTGTTCGGATCCTCTCCCGATTTACGATCGAATTTAGGGATGTCGGATGGTAGTTTGGCTGGTATGGCGGGACATTGAGGAGAGTGATGGATCGGATCATTTAAAATCCTCGACAGATCCGGTAGGTCCAGGGTGGCTAAGAAAGGTAACTGTCTATTCACATGCGGGTACTGGTGACTTTGGGGAGGGAGTCCCGTCGGTAAACCAGTGGGACCATAAGTAGTCTGCATATAATGCGAAGATCCAAGAAGATTCGGTTGTTGGTGTGGAGGCAAGTAATTCATAGGGTTGTACCCTTGAACAAGGGCGTGGGGTTGAGTGTTCGAGCCCCAAATAGGATTAGACGTGCCTGGATATGGTTGGCTTGTAGTAGGGGGTATGATGGAGTTAGATTGAGGCTGTTACCCCCCAGTCGATTGAGGATTATGTTGTATAAGAAAATTCTAATATTGGG
>JZKD02S1034516.1:931113-974369 GCA_000966675.3 Picea glauca | reverse complement strand
AAAATTATATATACATTTTATATTATTGATAAAATAGCCTTCAATTTTTCCTATGTATCATGGGGATTCACCCATTTATTATACATATAAATTTAGGGGGGGTTCTTAAAATCACTCCTGATGTGTTTTTTTCGCTCTGCAAGGTAATAAAGGGGACTTCAAGTATGCATAGGGAAATGGAAATGCCATCCAAGCAAGTTGCATGGGGTGAGGAAAAATTTGATATAACATATGCCCCCTAATGTGTGAGGTCAAAGGAATATTTACGATGGACTAAAGACATTATAATTCCTAGAAGTGGAGTAATGGAGACTCGGCTGGCAGTGCTAGTTTCTCATGAGAATATTACAATGCATAATGACTTTGTACACATGGGTGACAATTTGAATTACATTACAGATCCATGTGGAAATATACCAAATATTTGTTCATGGCCATGAATAGGAAATACAAAGTAGACACATGGCATAGGTTGTCATAGTCATGAACAAGGCCCAGTGGAATCCAGTCTCAAAATAAATTTGAAGATATATGTATACAATGGAGTACAATCTGATCTCCCATGATCACTGAAGTCATATAGGTACTAGTCCAATGAAAGACAACAATATAATAGGAATGTTGCTACTGTAAGCTGGAGTTCTTCTACACTATTTGTCGAAGGTGCAAGTCTACATCATGTGAATAGAGGGGTCAATGTGGAACACAATGAGAATTTTTCTGATTACTGGTCATTAAAGTATATTGTTAACAAACACGATACAACCTACCTATAATGAAAATAGTTATCAAGGCAACGAGTACATTCTTACAAGTGTGAATAAGGGTGTTGAGGTCTAACACTTTAATAATCCATTGATCAGGGACATTGATGTATTCCCAAATGTCGATGGTAGGATAACGTGCCACTGATAACTGCAAGCCTCTAGGAACTCATAGGAACATAGGTTTCCTTTCCAGAATAGATGAGATGAAGTCGATGGAAGGAGACCCACTGAAAGGAGAGCATTAAGGCATCTCTCATTACTCATCATGAGGTACAAAGAAATATCATGATGATTAGAAGGAGCTCAGACGAATAATATGCTCGCAAACCAACGACGCTATGCATCTTTCGCATGCACCAGATGCAAGAAGTGCACAAAAAAGACCCTCTGAATAGAAAACAATAAGGAAGGCTATCGACAAAGGAGAGGAAACCACCAATAAGGCTAATGACATCCAAGACATTGCATGAATCCCAATGTGTGAATAGATTTGTTTCCATCGATCACAAGGGAAACCCCCCAGTCAGCAACCAATGAGGAGATGTCAACTGTTGGGTTCAAGGTTACCTACCCATAATGAAAGTAGGACCAAGGTTCATGGTTGGACTACAAATTCATATGACTCGGATACACACTTAGGGCACGGTCGACATGCAAAGTCAATATTTTTGATAAATGGTTGACACGAGCTTATAGACTTCCTTTGAATAAGATCATGAGACATATGGATAACTCAAGAAGCATAGACTTGATGATGAAACTTCTTGATGTTGGAGGAACCAACAAAATATCCATAGGGATTGGAATAATAACCAGTTGGAGGAGTAAACTCTAAGTAATGATATCAACTTCCTAAGGTCATGATAAACCCAAAATTTGGATGATAGTGGACTCAAAATTTTGTGCTTTGTTCAAAGGCGATAGAACTACTTCCAATATGAGATAATATTCTTTTTCCGCCCGTCTTTTTTTTTTTTCATAGGCAATAAAATGCTATGATACAAGAGACGAAACGAGTGTTGAGAGTAAGAAACTAGATCCAAATAGTGGAACATACCTATTCTCAATGCAATGAAGTTCATGCGGGGTATGGACACTCAAGGGAATGTTACCTCTTAGGGTACAGGGTGTCAATTTGCAAAGGATATAAACAAGGCTCTGCTTGGCTAGTGATGAAAATTGTTGAGGTAAGAGACTTTTAACGAGGAAGCAGGAACCGACAATAGGATCAATACTATAATAAGGAGGATGGAATGCAATTGCAATTTAAATCCAAATAATGTCCTTTTTCATAAATTTAGTCCCCTAGGCCCGAAAAAGTATAAAATAATATCCAGGAGAACTCTTCTAGCCAATGTTGACTAGAGTATTCATTTTTCGTCAGTAGTCTACTTGGTTCGAAAAAGGATTAAACTTACACCAAATAGACATCCTTTCAAATCCATTTAATGAGTGTGAAAGAGACAAGTTCACTCGACAACATTTTAATTTTTGAGAGAGTCAGAAAAGAGCTTAAACAAGACTCGATGGGAGTCCCATAGGTGAAGGTTAGAATGCTTATGAGTAAGAATATGAGGTTTGAATGCAAAGTCATGTCAGAACTATAAGGAACTCTCAGTGCTATGGAATAATTAATGCATGGGCACCAAATGGAAAAAAGGTTATAACTAGGACACCCATGTTTGGTAGGCCTCTACCACTTAATAACGTCACTTCTAGTAGCAACAAGAAGGTTTTGTGTCGCTATAAATGGGTTCATTCCTAAGGTATATAGATCACATTCATAGGATAATGCAAGAATGAAAAATGGAGTGACAACCTATCTTATATGCTAGTAAAAGAAAATACCTTCTGAAGGCACGAGTGAAAGATTTGTTGCTAGAAACCGTAAAAATTCCTAGACAAAACCACCAAAACCAACTCTTTCCACTATAATATTAGTTCATAAGGTCAAAATATCAGCCCAAATTATTTGAAATGGGTAAAAAAATTCTACTAATAGTAAAAATATACCATTTTACCCCACCATTTGATTTTTTTCACCCACATAGTGCATTTTAGGCCATTCTTCCCACAATCTTCAAGTGTCTATTGTGGGAGCTATGATCAAAAAAATTAGAAACCATTTAGATCAAGTAATTTCCCTTCCCCTTCTCTTCATTTTCAATGGATTAGAATTAAAATTCAGTCCTCATTTTTTGATTTTAAGAGCGTGCAACATATAAACTAGGGTGTACGTGGTTGATAGTTCACTAGGTTGCGTACATGGAGGCATGTACACAAGAAAATAAAATCATGTCCACGTATATCTGGCCCTATACGTGACTGTTAACATGATATCCCATCTAAAAGTCCACAAACAACTTTTTCATAAAATTTAAATCAAAAAATGACTTTCCTTTGGCAGGATGGTGTTTGAATGGAGAGCGAGGGAGCATGAAGAGATAGATGCAGGGGCCCAAATAGCTATACAAATATGTGGCCTTTATAAATTTTTGGCTCTCAAAGGAATGAGGGATCAAGTGAGGTTACTCCAGATGCTCGTAAACTATTGGGATCTGAAGGCAGAGGCCTTCAATATTGATGGGAAACCATTGAGGATTGAAGTGGACAACATATATTTCATTGCATGATGATGCAAGCATGCCCTCAGGCAGCGCCCGCTCACAATACCTCCTCCTTCCTTGGCCTGAAGAATTGAAAATCTCTTCTAATTCCCTATCAGGAATTTTCCACACCCACAGTAGTTCTCCAAAAGATATCCCTTAGCGATCAGGAAATCGGACTTCCCAGTTTCGCGAGTCTTGCGGTCGTGTGGTTTTGGATTCTCAAAACCCCAATCCCCGATGCAATTCAACAATGACTCTTACCTTTCTCTATCGGAACTTTCTCCTATCACGATTTTGCTACTCGCGATGCTCAGCAACTCGGTTTTCCAACTCCCGATACCCGATACACCGAAACTCTGACGCACACGCGAGTTGTCCCTTCAACTCCTGCCACTTCTATTGGGATTTCGAACTTCGTGGGATCACAAATCCTGATGCCAATGTCTCAGTGCTTCTCGCTGCGAAAACCCGATGACTTATGCCACCTGTCTTCCACTCTGACTCTTGTGGTCCCACACAACTCTTCTGTCGGGATATCGTATTTTGCGCTTCCAAGATGCAAGAGTATCCAGTCTCCAAAATCTCCGATGCTCCAAACCCCGAATTCTTTGGATCTTCTGACATGCATCCCAATTGATGGATGGTTCTGAGTCTATCGGAATATCGTGGATCGCAACATCACAATTCCTGTTGCAATACTTTGGAGGTTCGATCTATGAAACCCTGATACACGATATACGTGTAGATCCAACGGTCCTGGCTGACTTGGATCAACGCTCTATCCGTCCTGAGCTTAAACCTTCAGGAATACACCATTGTATCTCCCCTGCACATCCACAAGATCTGACGACCCACGAAAATTCGCAGATTCTCCTCGGAGAATACCGACCGTCTGTTCCTTCCCAATGAATTCTGTGAAAGGACTAAGTGTTCTTTTCCACGGAACTCGTTCACCTGCTCGCAAACTTGCGACGCTTCCCTTGAACTTCAAGTCACAACTTGTCCTCTTTGTTCTCCAACAAACTCAAAGGCCTATCCTTCCTGAGCTTTTCCCACAGCTTTAAGTCTTTAGAAAGAAAACCCTCTTGCACGCACTCCTTGCGGCAAACCTTCAACAATGTAAGTGTTGAAGTCCCTCGACTCTGCGCACCCTTGCAACAACAGTATTTCATCTCTTTACTCAGGTTCGCAACCCTGAGACTTTTACCCAACTTGCGCACTCCTTGCACGGCCTTGTGCCCAACTTCACCTTTGAGGAAATGAGAACAAAAGCTATTTCTATTTGAACCCCTCTGTCAACGCACTCCTTGCGGACAATTTGACTGCACTCCTTGCAGGAATTCTACAGCTCAAATAGAGAAACAATTGAAACTCATTCCTTCACC
This sequence comes from Picea glauca, assembly GCA_000966675.3. NCBI lineage: Eukaryota > Viridiplantae > Streptophyta > Pinopsida > Pinales > Pinaceae > Picea > Picea glauca. The sequence goes on along the minus strand of JZKD02S1034516.1, from coordinate 969,608 downwards.
CTTTCAGGCTTCAATTCAAACATGAAATCATATACACAGCACATAAAAGAAAATGTGTGACTAAAAGCAACCATTCATGAGCACATCAACATCAATACACAGAGAACAGACACAAAAACCATGAATTTGAATCAATCTCTTCTATTAATTCAAGTATCTGTACACGGGTGTTCTTACACAGCTCTCTACATGCTCTTGCTCTAATGCTCCAGAATTCTCAATAATACAAAATGCACAATGAGGGTGTCTATATCCCATTTTCCTCTTGCGCTCTAAAGCTATCAAATCTAAAATTAAATTTCTATCTACCTGCATTAACTATTTTAAATGTCGTCTATCTACTAAGGAAGAGAGCTATCTGCTCAAGGTCCATTTACAATATACAAAGTGTGCTTCATCTTAATGGTTCATTTAAGATCGCGCAACAATTCCAAAGTGTTTTCAAAATTTTTGCTGGCTTGTCCAGCTGTCTTCCGCTTCCGCGTTGGCTCACTTGATGTGTTGGCGATGCTCCTGCATCATACTCCCTTGCTTGAAAAATTTCATGGGCTCCTATCCATGAGCTCCTGAACGATCTTTCCATGCTTCTGTATTTCTACTTCAGTCTCCCAGCTGGCATCTTCAACTGGGTGGTTCTTCCATTTGACCAAATACTCGAAATATTGCTTCTGCCTGGTCTTCTTTCTCACCCTGTTATCCAGTATGCACTCCATCTATGGATTCTCTGCAACTGGCAATTGTTTCATCCATTGGATCACTGGCTGCTCAGCTCCAGTCTTTACTTTTGTAGCCCTGTATGGGTACAAATATGAGATATTGAATATCGAAGATATTTCGATCCCATCGGGTAGTTCAATCTCATAAGCATTTATCCCAAATTTTCTCAAGACCTTGCATGGTCCGATTTTCTTCATCTTTAGCTTATTGTATGTTCCCCTCGGAAAACTTTATTTCCTCAAGTGTGCCAGAACTAGATCACCAACTTCAAACTGAAGTTGTCTTCTATGCTGATTGGCTTTGCGTTTATACTCTTGGCTTGATTTCAGCAATCGCTCCTTCACTTGGATGTGAAGTTATTTCATCGTCTCTGCGAACTCTTCTGCACTAGCGCTGCTAGTAGCATTCTATTCCGAATCTCTCAGTTCAGAAATTCCCCTCGGCTGCATACCATAAACAATCTGAAATGGACTTTGCCCTGTGCTCCGATTCACTGAATCGTTATATGCAAACTCTGTCTGTGGTAATATATTGTCCCACTGGCTGTGGTGTTCTATCACCAAGCTTCTCAACAAGTCTCCTAGACTTCTGTTGACCACTTTTTTCTTTCCATCCGTCTGAGGATGATATGCTGAACTAAATAACAGGTTAGTTCCCAGCTTCTTCCATGTCCTTGGCAACCCCAATACAAAATCCATGCTTATCGCCTCCCACAACCTCTCTGGTATGGGCAATGGCTGATAAAACCCTGCATTCTGCTTTATTCCCTTCGACTGCTGGAAAAATGTACATCTGTCTACAAATCTCTTGACATCTGCTCGCATTCCTAGCCAAAAATATGACTCATTCAATTTTGTGAACGTCTTGTCATGGCCAAAATGTCCTGCCAATCCTCCACTGTGTTTCTCCTTCAGCAAGTTCTCCCTCATGGAGCATTTCGGAATACACAGTTGATTTCCTTTGAACAACAATCCTTCCTGGATCATATAGTCTATACAAGGGCTTCTATCTCTGAGAACTGGATTCTTAGCTTCTTCATACGCTTCCTTGAAATCTTGATCATCTGCGTACATGTCCCTGAGATCTGCAAAACCTAACGTTTTGACTCTGAACTCCTGCAACAACAAACACTTCCTGCTCAAAGCATCAACAACTTTGTTAGCAGTACCATAAATATGCTTAATCACAAAAGTGAAATTCTGCATATACTCAACCCATTTGGCATGTTTCTGATTCAACTTCTCTTGTTGAGTCACAAACTGCAGTGCATGATTGTCACTATACAAAAAAAATTCTTTAGAGATCAAGTAATGCCTCCATTTCTTCAACGCCTATATGATAGCATAGAATTCTTTATCATACGTGGAGTATTTCAATTTTGCTTCATTCAGCTTCTTGCTGAAGTACGCGATTGGCCTGTCTTCTTGACTTAATATTGCCCTGATTGCAAGTCCGCTTGCATCACATTTTACTTGAAATGTCTTCAGGAAATCCGACAACACCAACATTGGTTGATCCGTGATCTTCCATTTCAACAGATTGAAACTTTTTTCATCCTCAGCCGTCCAATGAAAAGACTTGTGCCGCTTCTTCACTATATCCATCATCGCTGCACTGATTCCACTAAAATTCCTGATGAACTTTCGGTAGAAACTAGATAACCCGTGAAAACTTCTCACCTCAAAGATATTCTTCAGTGATGGCCAATTCTTGATTACTTCCACCTTATCCAGATCCATCCTCAACTCATTAGCTGAAATAACAAACCCTAAGTAAATGAACTCTGTCTTCATGAATGAGGACTTCTTCATATTTATCAACAACTTCTTTTGTTGTAGCTTCTGCATCACTGTAGCCAAATGCTTCAAGTGTTCTGCCACTGATTTACTGTAAATCAGTATGTCATCCAAATATACAATGACGAACTTCCCGATGAACTCCCTTAGGACTTCATTCATCAAATTCATGAAGGTACTTGGTGCGTTTGTTAAGACAAATGACATAACAAGCCATTCATACAAACCTTCGTTTGTCTTGAATGTTGTCTTCCATTCATCTCCTTCTCTCATGTGAATCAGGTGATATCCACTTTTCAAATCAATATTTGAAAAGTATTTTGCTCCGCTCAAGCAATCCATCAGATCATCCATCCTCAACAATGGAAATCTGTACCTGATGGTTATCTTATTAATCTCCCTTGAGTCAGTACACATCCTCCATCCTCCCTCTTTCTTCGGACTGAGTACTGTTGGAATAGCACACGGACTCAAGCTTTCTCTAACCAAAACTTTGTCTGATAACTCCTGAACTTTCCTTTTAACTTCTTCATTTTCTTGCAGCGTCAATCTATACGCAACTTTGTTTGGAAAACTGGATCCTGGTATGAGATCAATGTGATGACTCACACTCATCATCGGTGGCAACGAACGACGTAATTCGTCCACTATGATGTCAGCGAACTCTTCTAGCAGTTCCTGAACCTCATCTGGTAAATCATCCACTCTTGTTCTAGTTAGAACAATCCTCAGTTTCCTGACCACAAAGAATTGTGGATCTTCTTTCTTCTTAACCTCTATAAGAAGTTCCTTCCCACTCATGAGAAGTATTGTGTTTCTTACTTCCGGCTTCACCTCCTTATCCTTTATCAAAAGCAACATGTGTGTCCTCCCATTCTTCTCTAGGGTGTATGTGTTCATCTGCCCATCATGAATCACATTTCTATCATATTTCCATGGTCTACCCAACAATAGATGACAAACATCCATGGCCGGAATAACATCACACAAGATCCTATCATTATATCCACCTATCTTGAATTCAACCAAGCATTGTTTAGTAATAGTTACCTGGTGTCCCTTCTGTAGCCACAAAACTCTGTATGGGCTTGGATGATCAGTCGTCTCCAGCTCTAGCTTCTCTACCATCTCTGTGGATACGAGATTATCCGTGCTACCACTGTCTACGATGACCTTACACACCCTGTCCTTGGTCTTGCAAGTAGTCCTAAAAAGTCTGGTCCTTTGGACTGAGCTTTCCACCTCCTTCTCAGGTGTCAAAAGGACTTTTCTCATCATAAGCGATCTTCTACCTTTAGCATCTTCGGCCTCAACATCCCGCCTCTGCGCTTCGGTGATGTGAGATTCTCCAATGTCCTTCTCTTTTTCTGGACACTCGTAAGACTTGTGCCCATTCTTCCCGCATGTGAAACATGTGATGACTCCACCTCTTCCTCTTCCTCTACCTCTAGTATGAGGAAAAGTGTTGTTGTCAACATAATCTCCCCTTTTCTCATTATGCTTCCCTCTCTATTCTTCATATTGTTTCCCTCTCTGTGAACTTCCACCCCTCTTTGTACGAGTCTGAGGTTTCTTCCATTCCTCCTTGGGATTCTGATATTTGTCCTGGGAAAATGCTTTGCCTCTGGGCTGGCTTTTTCCTTGGCCCCTCTGACTTTGCTTTCGGCTTAACTTCTCTTCTTCTTTCAGAGCCATCTGATAAGAATCTTCCACCGTTCGGATGGTAACCATGCTCATCTCATCCTGGATATCATATCTCAGGCCATTCATATACCTAGAAACTTTTTCATCATCTCTCTCCCGATGACCTGCCTTGATGTTTAGTTTATAGAATTCCTCAGTGTATTCCTTCACTGTCATCAGCTTCTGTCTCAGGTTCTGCATTCTCTTGAACAGAGTAATTTGATAATCTCTGGGGATGAATTTCTCCTTCATCTTCGCAATCATCCTGTCCCAGCTCTTGATCTTCTGCTTGCCCTTGCAGTGTCTTTCATCTTGTAGTTCATCCCACCACAATGTTGCATGTCCTTTCAAGCGTGTAACAACATGCTTGAATTTCTTGTCTTCTTCAACGTCTTCGTAGTCGAAGTAAGTATCTAGAGCTCTAATCCAATCTAGAAGCTCCTCTGCATCCAAGTTTCCCTCGTAAACTGGAATGTCCATCTTTGCTTTTGCACTCATCCTGGCAATAACTCTGATCAAACGCTCATTTGATGCATCTTCGGCTGCAACTTCCTCTTCATGTTCAACCTCAACCTCGCTTTCAGAATCACTTAGATTCCCAGCACCAACTGTGCATCTTTGTGCTATCTCCATATCTTCGAGTCTAGCTCGTAGATCACGTATCTCTCTTTCCATTTCTGGATTATGCACTTTCCTACCCCTCCTCCTCGGGTTTTCTCTTTCCTCTGGATCAGGTGACTGTCTATCCCGTCTCCTTGGTGGCATGGTGAATTTCCTTCTTCTCTGCTACAGAAAGAAAAGAAATTTTCTTGCTCTGATACCAAACTGACACAGGTCCACCCTCAGGTAGCATCCGCTCATAGGACCTCCTCCTTCCTTGGCCTGAAGAACTGAAAATATATTCTAATTTCCTATCGGGAATTTTCCACACCCACAACAACTCTCCAAAAGATCTCCCTTAGCAATCAGGAAATCGGACTTCGCAGTTTCGCGAGTCTTGTGGTTGCGTGGTTTTGGATTCTCAAAACCCCGATCCCCAATGCAAGTCAACATTGAATCTTACCTTTCTCTGTTGGAACTTGCTCCTATCACGATTTTGCTACTCACGATGCTCAACAACTTGGTTTTTCGACTCCTGATACCTGATACACCGAAACTCCGTCGCACGCGCGAGTTGTCCCTTCAACTCTTGCCACTTCTATCGGGATTTCAGACTTCACGGGATCGCGAATCCTAATGCCAATGTCTCAGCGCTTCTCGCTGCGAAAACCCGATGACTTATACCACCTGTCTTCCACTCTGACTCTTGTGGTCCCACACAACTCTTCCATCGGGATATCACGTTTCGCGCTTCCAAGCTGCAAGAGTATCCGGTCTCCGAAATATCCGATGCTCCAAACCCCAACTTCTTTGGATCTTTTGACACGCATCCCAATTGATGGATGGTTCTGAGTCCATCGGAATATCACGGATCGCGATATCACAATTCTTATTGCAATACTTTGGAGGTTCGATCTACGAAACCCCGATACATGATATACGTGTAGATCCAATGGTCCTGGCTGACTTGGATCAATGCTCTATCTGTCCTATGATTAAACCTTCGAGAATACAACACTGTATATCCCCTGCACATCCACAATATATGACGACCCACGAAAATTCACGGATTCTCCTCGGAGAATACTGACCGTCCGTTCCTTCCCGATGAATTCTGCAAAAGGACTAAGTGTTCTTTTCCATGGAACTCGTTCACCTGCTCGCAAACTTGCGACGCTTCCCTCGAACTTCAAGTCACAAATTGTCCTCACTATTCTCCAATAAACTCAAAGGCCTATCTTTCCTGAGCTTTTCCCACAACTTTAAGTCTTTAGAAAGAAAACCCTCTTGCACACACTCCTTGCGGAAAACCTTCAACAACGTGTAAGTGTTGAAGTCCCTCGACTCTGTGCACCCTTGCAACAACAGTGTTTCATCTCTTTACTCAGGTTCGCAACCCTGAGACTTTTATCCATCCTGTTCACTCCTTACACGGCCCTGTGCCCAACTGCACCTTTGAGGAAATGAGAAAAAAAGCTATTTCTATTTGAACCCCTCTGTCAACGCACTCCTTGCGGACAATTCGACTGCACTCCTTGCAGGAATTCTATAGCTCAAATAGAGAAACAATTGAAACTCATTCCTTCACCCTTTCAGGCTTCAATTCAAACATGAAATCATATACACAGCACATAAAAGAAAATGTGTGACTGAAAGCAACCATTCATGAGCACATCAACATCAATACGTAGAGAACAGACACAAAAACCATGAATTTGAATCAATCTCTTCTATTAATTCAAGTATCTGTACATGGGTGTTCTTACACAACTCTCTGCATGCTCTTGCTCTAATGCTCCAGAATTCTCAATAATACAAAATGCACAATGAGGGTGTCTATATCCCATTTTCCTCTTGCGCTCTAAAGCTATCAAATCTAAAATTAAATTTTTATCTACCTGCATTAACTATTTTAAATGTCATCAATCTACTAAGGACGAGAGCTATCCGCTCTAGGTCCATTTACAATATACAAAGTGCGCTTCATCTTAATGGTTCATTTAATATCGTGCAACAATTCCAAAGTGTTTTCAAAATTTGTGTTGGGTTGTCCAGCTGTCTTTCGATTCCGCGCTGGCTCGCTTGATGTGTTGGCAATGCTCCTGCATCACATGATTGTCTCGTCGGGGTGAGGTAGTGAATCTCAAGGCTTGGGGGGATGGGGGTGGTATGACCATGGAGGATTTCATTGCAACCCACTGTGTTGCAAGCACAGATAAAGTAGGGATCCAACTCCCAATCAGGATGATCGAGAACCCGAGCCTGATGATCATCGTACTTGTTCTTACATGGATCTCAAGGCTGGCCTCATTACACCATGCATCAAGGCCACTCATGTTTTACAAGATGGAGTATTTAATACCCACATCTTATGACTGGTGTACCTCACTGCTGACTAACATAAAGAGCCAGTTGACAGATTGCAAACAAGGAAGAAAGAGGAACTTCGTATTTCCATCCATCTTGTGTAGTTTTTTCTTTGAGCGGGTTCTAGGTTTGATCCCTAGAGTAGATATCATTCCACATGTATTGTGAAATCCATCCATGTCACGATGGATTGAACGATGAGGCAGCTAAGAGGTGGTAGGGTGTGAACCCCCTACAATGATGAGTTTTTTTTCTAGTGACACCGACAGGTCATAACCATTGACCACTACGCCTGTGCTAGGATCGACTACAAAGGGGATCCATATATGTATTTTCCACTAGGATCCGCCTATAGTGATTTTGGTAAGAAATTTTTTTATGTATTTCATTTTTTTGTGTTTTTAAAAAAGAATAAAAAACACAAATATCTTTTTATGGTATCAAGTATCAACAATTGTTTTTCCATGCAGATGTAGGTCCATGATGACTAGACATATTCCCACGAAATCGACTGATCTGGGTGGCTATCAGTGGCCTCCCACCTTTTCCAATTGCTTCAAAATAATTTTCTAACATTTTTGGTAATTTACTATTTTTAGCAGTTTTTAACTTCCGATGCCATTTTGAGGGCCTAAATGAAGGTTTTTTGGATCGATCTTCTTAATGGTAGCCATAGGCTCTTAATGAGTCCCCCAAAATGAATCTCATCGACGATAGATTTCCAACAAGCTATTGTGTGCCCCAAACAAAGATTGTATTCCAAAGTTACGCCCTCGGGAAGGTGATACACCAAACTACCCAAAACAGGGTCCACAAAACTGTTCGCTTTTCATCTTCTGGGGTTAGGGTTTTGGATTTTCTTTATGATAAAAATACATTTGGAGCCTCATTGTAAAATCATCTTCTTGCAAATGCGAGTAGCGAACACATCTCTTCTTAGAGATAAGCTGGCACCATTCTAGCGAGTCTTTCACTCTGTATTTTTACAGTCTTTGTACATTTTCACTCATTAATAGAAAATTGTGTATTATTGTATCTCTGTTTTTATGGTTGCATCTCTGATACGTTTTTGTTATATTATTGTATATCCAAGATATCTCTGTACATATATTTATTATATCTCCACTCTCATTTCATGCCAAAAATAATCCGGATCAGTGGTATTAGAGCAGGCTTCTCTTGATCATTTTTTAGTGCATGTCCCCGATGAGGTCCATGATGAATAGACATATTCCCACGAAATAGACTGATCTGGGTGGCTATCAGTGGCCTCCCACCTTTTCCAATTGCTTCAAAATAGTTTTCTAACAATTTTGGTAATTTACTATTTTTAGCAGTTTTTAACTTCCGATGCCATTTTGAGGGCCTAAATGAAGGTTTTTTGGATCGATCTTCTTAATGGTAGCCATAGGCTCTTAATGAGTCACCCAAAATGAATCTCATCGACGATAGCTTTCCAACAAGCTATTTTGCGCCCCAAACAAAGATTGTATTCCAAAGTTACGCCCTCGGGAAGGTGATACACCAAACTACCCAAAACAGGGTCCACAAAACTGTTCGCTTTTCATCTTCTGGGGTTAGGGTTTTGGATTTTCTTTATGATAAAAATACATTTGGAGCCTCATTGTAAAATCATATTCTTGCAAATGCGAGTAGCGAACACATCTCTTCTTAGAGATAAGCTGGCACCATTCTAGTGAGTCTTTCACTCTGTATTTTTACAGTCTTTGTACATTTTCACTCATTAATAGAAAATTGTGTATTATTGTATCTCTGTTTTTATGGTTTCATCTCTGATACGTTTTTGTTATATTATTGGATATCCAAGATATCTCTGTACATATATTTATTATATCTCCACTCTCATTTCATGCCAAAAATAATCTGGATCAGTGGTATTAGAGCAGGCTTCTCTTGATAATTTTTTAGTGCATGTCCCCGACGAGGTCTGAGTATAGAAAGTTGGGTCTCGAGATTGTCTCTCTTGAGGAAAATCTCTCTCACACATCCAATAAACTCTCCATGGAGGAAGAAAAGAAAAATGACAGAGTAGAATATTCTATCAATATGTTGCTTGAGCAAGCTCTCACACGACATAACGACGAAATGATGGAGAATTTTTCCCACATCCTTCAACACTTTTCGATAGAAACAAGAACATCTTCATCAATAAGCCACTTTGGAGGCACCTCCCCTTTCAAGTTACAAGTTAATTTTGACATTCCTGTATTTGAAGGTGAGATGCAGATGCCCTAGAAAATGGTTAAATCTACTAGAAGGTTATTTCTCTATTCAGAATTTCCCCAATAGGGAAAATATAACCTTTTCACTCCTTAAGGCTCTCCCCCATGTCAACCATCAGTGGGAAACTTACTGGGATAAAAGTTCCAAAGAGGATTCTGGAATATATGGGGCCGAGCCCACTTGATATTTTTTCGTGGATGCGATCAAGGAACAATATTACCCTGTTGGAAACTATGAAGACCAGTACATGAGATGGACCACGCTGCGTCAAGAGAGAGGCCAAGTAGTGTCAGAGTTCACCAATACCTTTCATACCTTGTGAACCAAGATTGGTATCAAATACTCTGAGCGACATTTGGTTATGAAATACCGGTGGGCTCTACACAAATACATCCAAATAGAAATGGATTTTTTGGACATCTCATCAGTATGTGTTGCTTATCAATATGCTGTTAAAATCAAGAATAAATTTAAGCATCGGAAAAATGGACAGTTTGGGTCTACAAATCCGCAAAAACCAAATTATGATAAAGATGGCCCTAAAAAACAATCTCCTGAAAACCAGTCTAATCCACAGGAAAAGAAGGGTCACGGAAAGACAAATAAGGACACTGAAAATGGTGTGATTTGCACAAAATCCCCTCGAACAACACCAATGAATGTTGCTCAAAACATTCATTGGTGTTTGAGATCAAAGACAATGAGATGAACCCTGATTCAAAATATGATTCAAAAAATACTGATAGAAGGCATATCATTGATGTAGACCCTGTTATCACTCCAAGAAACTCCTTAGGGTTGTAGGCTAAGGATGCTTGGTAACTTAGAAATAATGGTTTTTATGTGTTTGGGACAATGGGGTCTTTAATGATTTATGTAAGAAACAACTCATTACACATTTAAAGATACAGTTCTTTCAGGAAACAACAATCAGATCAAATAATTGAAAGAGAGGATGGAGAACACTATTCTTGATTGACAATACAAGGTAATGTAGGGCTTAATAAAAGACAGAGAGAAATCCTTTAATTTCGAGTCTATGAGCTCAATAAAGAGATAACATTCTTTATGAACTAAAATAAACTGAAAACAAAGTACAGAAAATGAAAGAAGGACAATTCTGATGTTGCAAATGAAAGGAAACTGAAATTTATTTCTGCAAAAAGAGTCTATACAGTGACATAAACTATTTCCCAGTTTGAACCCTTATCTCATATCAAAAATAGGCATTTATAGCCTCTTACAATTGGTTTTACAGATCCTAAAAACATGGATCTGTATTTAATAAAAGCAATTCAAATCTAACTAAACAACTTGAAGATAAATAATTAACAACTAAACTTAGCACTCGAATTGTCTTCAATCTCAAAAATTCGCCATCTGCATCCTTCAGCTCCTGGAATATTTGATGTGATGCAATGTGGAAAAAAACCTTTCTTGATAGTTTGATTTCTCCAACGTTCATGGTCGATATTTGAGGAAGTTTGTTTTACATGTGGTTTCCAAAATTCCCTCAAATATCTGATGTCGAATCCTGTGGAAGCAATTTTCATTCCCTTGATACTCTGGAACTCCTTCATAACCTGTGAGAAATGACCTGTTCTGTCCTTGGCTTCAAAAAGTTCTTTTCCATCTTTTAACAGCTAACTCGTTTAATATTTCGCTGGTTAGCTAGTGAAAGCGCTGCCTTTCACCAGCTAACGGGTCATAAAATATCGCTTTTCACTGGTGAAATCCCTGACTGCGCCCAAAACGAGTTTTAACCTTCAAAATTTTGATTCCATCAAAACTCAGTGTGTCTCTTATTTCTCACCTTGCATATTAACAATGACTTGAGCAAGTACCTTCAGATCTGGATGGGATTTTTTCCTTTGTTTTTGTTTCAATCTTCTTATCTTCCTTTTAAGGAGTTTGGCAAGCCACCATAGACTATTTTACTCTTTGGTGAGTTTCTGCTTTCTTTTCTTCTATTTAACACTTTCCTGAGCCAGTCTCTCAAACACAACATTGGTTTTTGCAAATTTATCAGACAACTTCTTATACCTTTCTTGGATTACCCATTCCAAAACCTCTTGCTGAGCGATTACCTCTTTCATATGCTTGATTTTCTCAGATTTCTTTGACTTAGAACTTTTTGATGTTTCTCCTTCCTCTGTATGAGTGAAGGTCTCATAGTTTTGTGCAAACTCAGTTGACTGCTCAGGACTCTTGGTGACAGGGAATTGATCTTGTTGCTCTGATTCTGAGTCTGTATAGGGAAAGTTTAATATATTGGTTCTCTTCTCTATAGGCTGCTCAGTTGGATTTTCTGTAGTGGTTTCAAAGCTTAACCTTTTCTTTGACCTGTGGGACTTCACTCCATAGATTCTATCTTTTGGAGGTCCTGGCAGGGTCCTCCTCTTCCTCAAACTTCTTTGAGGAGTCAACTGTTTCTTTGAACCTTTCCCCTGTTCATTTACAGGCTGAGTCCGTGTTTCAAAACCCTCCCAGAATAGAAAATGTTGCCAGCTCCTTCCCTGCTATTTTAATTCCTCCAGAATGATCAATTTAATGAGGCCGAAGTGGAACAGAGTATTCTTCATTCTTAGGGGTTGAGCCCTGATTTTCTTGCAGACCTCAGTTAAACTCTTATGTAAGAAAAAAGGCAAATTGAGGAGAGTCTTTCCTGTGAAATGGTCCAGGAGCTTAAAATGATACATCATGAGTTTGTCATACCTTCCCTCTGAGGTAATGTAGAGTTGGATTCCCTTAAACAACTCCTGCCACTCCTCTTCTAGATAGGAAACTGGCATGCCCTTCTTCCATGCGTTGTGCTTGAACTCTTCCTTTAAATAAGCTCTGAAATTCAAGTTTTTGGTGGCAGTGGTTTTGAACCAACTCTGGCCCGATCTTGGTAGGCTGGTTGCTGCAGCAATGGCAACTTCATCTAATATGATTTCCAAGGACCCAACACGAGCCTTATTCCCATCAAAAGTTTTGGCAAAAGCTTCTGTTGTCGACTGGTGGCAACCATTTTGCAACCTCTCAACGAATTCAATACACCCTACGTTTGAAAAATGTTTCTGGACTTCGGGATGTGTCTGTAAAAAAGATAGGTTGTCTAGCTCTTTCCTGAGTAGAGAACCACTATGTCTCCTCACCATTCTGTAGCTTGAAAACCCCAACAATTTTGTATATCAACTCCTGCAACTGTTGTTCGAGCCGAGGTTTTTCATTGTTGAAAGTACTTGAGAGTCGGCTCTGTTTTCTAACATTTGAAACTTTAACAAACCTTCGTGAACCATGTGTGATATGGAAGCAATGATTTTATTTGATGTTGTCAGTCTAGCAGTACAACCTCTGTACCTGAATTGCTGGATTTGAAATTACCATTTCCAATGCCATGAGTGTACAACATGCGTCACTGAACAAGATCCGCATCGTAATCCTATTTTGACGTGCAAAACTGAGTCTCCATCATTACCCACTTTCATCAGCGCATCATTTGGATTTGCATGACATGGGATGATCATATCATTATTATATTTTTATAAACGTGGATAAGACGCACGTGATTGTCGCTTTCTCTAGCCAACAGCCCGTGGAAAACACCCCTTAGTTGTTGATACTTACCACTTTCACCAACGCATGATCCTGTGAAAAAACCCCTTTAGCTGTTGAAAGTCTTCACTTTCATCAGTGCATGATCCCGTAAGAACTTCTCTGTAGCTGTGGAAAGTCTTCACTTTCACCAACGCTCGACCCGCGACAATGCTTCTTTGGATGTTTTGTAAACCAACACTTTCACCAGTGCACGTACCTATGAAAGATGCTCCTTAGCTGTTGAAATTTGCCACTTTCACCAGCTAACACTCATATTTTAAACACACGTTAGCTTTTGAATGTAATTTATGAAAATTTGGAAAAGAGGACTTTTGTGGGTCATCTTATTTCTAAAACAAAATCAAAACCTAAGACTTGCAGCTAGAAAAACTCAAAAATAATTTGAGAAAACTACCAATAGCCATGCTATCCACCACAAAATGTGACCAAAGGGACGGGTTCATTTTGGGAGCTAACAGACCCCATTGCTATTGTCACGACCACAAAAATTCAATCGGAAGAACCAATAGATCCTGAAGAGGGGCAACACCTTTTTCATTCATAGATGTGGGTGAAGGGGACCCGACTACATTTTATTCTTGATAGAGGAAGCCATAATAATCTCATCTCAATAGAGGTCATCAAATATTTGGGATTGTCAACAACACCATGCCCACAACCATACAACATCGGGTGGCTTCGCCAGGGACGAGATCTCTATGTCAGCCAGCAGTGCCAATTCTCATATGGCACCCAACCCTTCAAGGATGAGGTATTATGTAATGTTTCCCCACTGTATGTCTGTGATGTTCTCTTGGGCCAGCCATATATGTGGAAGTGCCATGCTATCTATGGGTTTCGACCTCGTAGTGTCATTGTTACTTTGGGGGGTAATCTCTACAGGATACCAGAGGTAGTTCGAACTATTGTTCCACCTAAAAAATGTCGCAAGGTAGTATCTCATACTAAAAATTTTAGCTTCTTCACAATCTGTTCAAAAGGTGAACAAAAGGATACTGCAACCACTACAGCCTCGGCCCAAGCACCTCCTATCCAACAGAAGTAGGTCGAAAAGATTGCAACAAAGTGTAAAGATTCCTTCTGCACAAAGGAATATTATGTATCCAGACTGGTTAAAAATTTCAAACCCTTTCGTCCACAGGTTTGTGACAACCTTCAACAAGATAAGCAATGCAACTTGTCCAACAAGGCACACAACTCATCAAGATGCAGATTCAACAAATGTTTTTCCCTCTCTCCCGGGCACTCAACGAAATGGAGACAATTGTTTCCTAAGGAGGGAGGATTGATTCAGGTGGATATTGGTGACCACCCACCTTTTCCAACTGGCTCAAAATAATTTTCTGACAATTTTGATAATTTACTATTTTTAGCAGTTTTTAACTTCCGGGGCCATTTTGAGGGCCTAAATGAAGATTTGTTTGGATTGAGATTTTCAATGACAAACAATGGCTCTGATTGAGTCCCCAAAATAAATCACCTCGATGATACCTTTCCAATGAGATATCATACACCCAAAATGGAGATCGTATGCCAAAGTTACACCCCCAGGAAGTTGATACACCAAAGTACCCAAAACGGGGTCCACAAAACTGTTGCCTTTTCATCTTCTGGGGTTAGGGTTTTGGATTTTATTTATGATAAAAATGAATTTGGAGCCTCATTGTAAAATCATGTTCTTGCGAATGCGAGTAGCGGACACATCTCTTCTCAGAGATAGGCTTTCACCATTCTAGCGAGTCTTTCACTCTGTATTTTTACAGTCTTTGTACATTTTCGCTCATTAATAGAAGATTGTGTATTACTGTATCTTTTTTTTTACAGTTTCATCTCTGATACATTTATGTTATATTATTGAATATATGATATATCTCTCTTTATTATATCTCCGGTCTCATTTTGTGCCAAAAATCATCTAGATCATTGATGGAGGAGCCGGGGAGATGAGCATGCAGGAGGAGATGCAGAGAGAGTGTTGTAGAAAGTGCAGGGGAACTTGTATCGATTGACACAAACGATTCCTATGGTTCAGGTGGATGATCTGTCAGAGGCTATGCAGTGACAAGTGGTGGGTGTGACCCGTGCATGGGTGAGACTCTTTCGACGTCTCGCAAACGATGATATGCATCTGGCACCATAGGCATAGATTCCATGGTCATATATATACCGACCATATATGTATTTTGAGGGTGTGAGATCTATTTTTTACTATGACACCATATTTTTTTAAAAGATGTAATATGAAAAATTTGGTCCTCAACTTATATATGTTACAATGTGTACATACATGAATGTGCTTTCTTTACTTCAGTTATGTGACAAATGCCAATCTAAAAAAAAATTAGCATATGCATCAGATAGATAGTTAAAACTTCTAGGTATGTGATTATAAGTAAGAAAATCAAGGTATCATTCCAAAATTCATACCCGTAGGAATCATCAGAGTAGATTAAGGTCTCGCACATGGTAACTTTCGCTTAATTGAATTACAACTAACTGGGAGTCCAGGAGAAGCTATAAATATTGAGAACCATATGAAATGGAATAACGTAATAGTTATATAATGGCCTTATACTCAACCACATTATTCGTTGATGGCTCCATATGAATGCCACCTGAAGACATGAGTTGAACCTTAGGTGAGTAAATGACCCAAGTGGTGGAATCCATATTCTGTGTATGAAAACCAGAACCGTCTACGAATCCTATGTATACTGAAGACTCAGTTGGCATCTTCCAACCAAGGAAAAACTTGATAAGCAAGCCGATGACAAAAAGGAAAAGATGTATATACACTAAGATACACTAGTATACAAAGAGACACGCCCAGTCTTGAGGGATCATGCGTAGGAATCATGAGGGATAGTATTTGAAGCCTCATTTCATTTTCCTATGATGTTAGATGAAACAAATATTAGGGGGAAATGTTTGCAGTCTCTGGACTTCATTCTTAATTTAAGCCGCTAGCTTCTTAAGCTGGGGGAAAAGTACCAACTATCCCTGGATTATGCGTTGGGAATATGCAATAATAGTTTTTCTAGTTTCAATCTTGTGTAAAACATGAAACCACCTCCCTCAAGCATGGTTTTCTTTGGTTCAAGATTGTGTAAAAATGAAACCAGGTCCAAGCACAGTTTTGTTTAGTTTTAATCTTGTGTAAAAATAAATCTATCCCAAGCATAGTTTTGTTTTGTTTTAAGCTTGAGTAAAAATGACAACAATATCGAGCATAGTATTTGTTCTTTCTCATACTCGTAAATCTATGAGAATGTAACCGAGTAAATATTTATCACTTTTTTGGACTTGTAAAGGCTACACGAAAAAGGAACCCTCCTGGAGTCCTCTTTAAGATCTTTTCAAACTCCCTAAACATGAAAAGATTGTGGAGCAATCTTGTTCTTTTCATGCTCATTTAAGTATTTGAAGAAAAGGTCTGTTTAGCGGTAGATTATCTATTTTTCTGTCTGATTAAACTACTTTATGAAAAAGGGCATTTTGGAGTTTTCTTTAAGTGTTTTCAGACTCTCTGAACATGAAAAACTCCTAATTTTTCTTTCCTTAGACTTGTAAAACAAACATCGAAAGGCCCATATGGGACCGAACCACTCCTTCCTAGGGTTCATTAAAAATAATCCAAGGGACTCATCTGAAGGATGAGATTACAGTTCAAGCATATATTATCCTCCTCAAACTTGTGTAAAAATAAAGAGGTACTCACTAGAAATGATGGGGGAAAATTGGGAAAGAAATGTATATCTGTATATGTGTTAGTGGAAGTAAGTCGCTCTTGAACATGACACCCCTTTTCATTGTTGTATATAGGTTAGGAAATCCATTTGTATCTCGTTTGATCATACACAAGTCTATATATTGGTCCTTATTGAGTCAATGCGTCCAATACAATTGTCGTGTCATTTGTATGTTTAAGAGAAGTTCAACCAAAACGAGTCTCCTATCAAGTCAACCCTCTGTACTCCTCAAACTCTTACCATGTCAGACTTCCCTATATCAGTCCTGAATCACTTTATCCTTTGATCTACTTCAAATCCGTTACATGTTTTATGTCATTGATTGGGGATAGATTAATACCCTCCTATGATGAGTGTTTTCCTGTAAACTTCAACTCATTATCCAGGAATCATACTTAGAAATCATTTAGTACCTTGGGGCCTGCATGCCTCAATGGCAGGTTTCCTTGTTTTCGACAGTGGGCTCACATCATGGGCCCTTGATTGGAAAATTCCATCGAGTGTTCGACTTCAGATCATTAATTCACATTCATTTGATTTTACTAAAGTACCTTGGGGGTCATTGAAATTAATGGTTATTTCCCTCGCGCTCGTTAACGATATTCATTAATGACCAATAATCAATTGGTTTCTACCATGTTCGACTTCAACATTTGTAATCACATGGATAGATTCATACTTCGAGATAATGGAAATGAAGACCCTGGATACTGTCACATGCATCCAGGATGTGATGGAGTATTCATGAGTCTATACGGACACATAGATCCACCGTGTAATTCTCATGGCTATGTTCAAATTTTAATCTCTATAGCATAGATCCACATTGTATTTCTCGTGGCTATGTTGAAACATAATGACATGGATCCATAGTGTATTATTGGTGGCCATGATTCGCTTGACACTTATTCTTAGGTTCACTTGTAATCTGAGTATGAGAATTCCTACCTCAGTAAATGGTATGTTATTATGTTGATGTTTGTTTGATTGATAGGTTTCCAACTGATGTGCTCCTTGTTCTCGACACAGACATTCTACAAATTATTTCAGTTGTCACACATTTCCAACTTCATATGTTGGGGGGAATTATGTTACACATTATTTTAGTCACCCTCATGAGAACTGATGATATGTGTATCACCTATTAGAAGAAAGATAATTTTCCTCGTTCCCTGAAGGTTATTGAAGAAATAAGTCTTTCCCTGAAAAATGAAATCATCTTTTCCTTATTGAAAAACCCTATCAATAAATATAGCCGCACCTTTCCAGTGTTAATTGTGCAATGATCCAAAATCATTGCATGATAAACCACAGTGGAATACGACATCATCACAGGCTTCTCATGTTGAGGGTGCAACGATGCTCAAACAAAGGAAAAAGAAAAATTTCTGAAAGGTTCTAGAATGGAATCTTCGAAAGGATGAGGTGGTCTTCGATCAATTTGGATCTCAATCGCTTCTCTGATTTAGTGGGATCATCCTAATCCATTCATCCATCCCTCTTCACTCTATATAAGGAGGGATATCTCATGGGAAAAGTTGGGTTGGCTTATGTATAAATAATTATGTTGAAGATTGTGCTTGTGATAGCTTTTCTTTAGCTTTCCAAGTCAGGATGTGTATACTCCTCATCAAAATAATTGGAGAAAAGTTGTGTGTATTGAGGAAAAGGGCCATCGGAAGGAACCTTGCAACATCAAGGCATAGGTTGTATTCTCCACTTTCATCAATATAATACAGTAATACATTTCTTTCCTATAAAAGTGCCTCCAATTTTATTTCATAACTCCTTGATCTTATGCATAGGTTTCATTGGAATATATATATCATTTCTCTCCCTTTGTTGGTTTTTGTTTCTCAATAGGTTCAACATCCTGCAAACCTTGAGATGGAACAAGGACAACACTAGAAAGGATCAAACAACGCTTAAATGGTATGTCATTTATCCCTCATTGAACTAGTATACATTACAATGGAAATCTAAGGAGAAGTTTGTATTCTGTCATGTTTTGTTTAATTTCTTGTTGAATTTAGGGAGATTAGTTAGTTTCAACACTTACTGATTTGTCCAATAACAATATATTTTAAGGCAGATCCCAGTTTTGGGCTCATCCAACATAATCCCTTCATAATATTTCAACTCATAGTCACATTTCTCTAAAACATGTCGTACGATATAAGGACCGTGTCACATGGGGTTGAACTTGCTTGCCCCTGACTATTCTTTGGCTTGGTCATATAGTAGAACTAATTCACCCTCAACATACTATCAAGTAAATACAGACCTATCATATTGAACCTTAACACGTTGTTTATTTGCTTTGATAGCCATACATGCATCTTGACGCTGCTCATCTAGGCACTCTAGGTGTATGAGGCATTTTTCAAGATTGGATGTGTCAGGTAGGAGCTCAATTGACTGTTTGAGGGAAGGGACTTCACATTCAATTGAAAGGATCAAATCCACTTCGTGTACTAATTGAAAAGGATAAAAATCGATGGAAGTATTTATCAAGGTTCGATATTCCCAAAGCATACGGTAGAGCATTAGATGCCAGTCAAATTTACTTTGGCTGACAGTTTTTTGCAATATGGTCTTGAGAGATTTATTGACCACGTTTACGCGTCCATTCTCCTGGAGATACTAAGGGGAAGCATAATTGTTCTTAAACCCAAATTTTTATGCTAACTCCTTCATCATCTCATTCTAAAAGTGACTTCCATGATCAGTGACAATATCCTTTTGGATTCTGAATCAGGCTATAATTTGGTTGAATACGAAGAAAGTTTTCATATTACCATCAGATTTAATAGTAGGCATGGCCTCTGCCCATTTAGTGAAGTAATTCATGACCGCAATAATATGATGATTCCCCCAGCTGAAGATGGGTTACAGTCCATAAAATTTACCCCCCACTTGGTGAAGGGAATGACGGTGATGAATGGGTGAAGAGGGGATGTATGCGAGCGCATTTTCCAGGCAAACACATGGAAAGGGTGACACTTCTTGACTGCTTCAACACAATATTTAAAAATTGACGGTAAAAAATAATCGGTTCGCAAATTTTTTTGGATTGTCGCAAGCCCAAATAGATGACCACCACAAGACCCAATGTGACAGTCATTGAGAACAGACTCAACTTATTTGTGATTCAAACAATTATGCAAAATATTATCTACCCCTCGACGATACAAAGTGTTGTCGATGATAAGGTAGTTTTTAGCTTGATGACGTATACATCACCGATCGTCTCTCAACAGATGTTGGGATAGCTTCAAAGTTTGAAGATAAATTAGAATGTCTTCATACCAAGGGTATGAAGATGAGATAAGGAAGATATTTTCACCCACGAATGAATCGTCATGAATAATTTCCTTGTCTAGTTGAGGGAAGTCCGATATCAACTCAGAAAAAACTAGCGATTTCTTAAACTTAGCCAAAGCAAAATCGAGATCAAATTCTTGTAAAATAACAATCCACTTATTGTATTTTCCCCCTATGATACGCCTAGTACGGACATATTGAAATGGATTGATATATGCAACTACAACAATTTTGCAAAGTAATATATAATGCCATAATCTTTTAACAACATGTATGAAGGATAAGGCTAGCTTCTCAATGTGAGAGTACCTAAGTTCATGATCGACCAAGTTTTGACTAATATAGTAGATAATGTGTTCATGGAGCTCATCATCCTCCTGAAATAGAACCATACCAATCATCCCTTTAGATGCAATGATATAAGAAAAATAGTCTATATTGTAGTATGGAGGCTTCAACAGAGGCGTCGATACCAAGGATTTCTTAAGGACATCGAAGGATTCCTAGGCTCACTCATCCCATATAAACGAAGCATCCTTCTTCAAAAGATGCACGAAACCCTTAGTCAAATTGGAATAATTCACTATGAACCTTTTCAAGAAGTTATCCTTCCCCTGTAAACCCTGAAGTTGTCGAATGTTGCACGGGGGAGGAAATCGAAGTATTGCCTCAACCTTCATAGGATCCACCATGATCCCATGCTCAGAGATTAAGAATCATAAAAGATGGCCAAACCTAACATAGGAGATGCACTTGTGAGGGTTTAAATGGATGCGATAATAAAAAAATCTATCAAATACTAATAGAAGGTGAGTAGAGTGATCTACTCTCTTTTGAGAGTGAGAAACGATATTTTTGAGGTAAGCTTCGACAATATGTTTGAGATTTTGAAAATCAAAGGTCATGGAAAGTTGGAAGTTTTCTCTGACGTTTTTAAGGTCGAAAGGAATCTTTCTGGTATGCAAAAATACCCCAAGGAAAAACAAACATTGTCTTATATTGATCCTCGGGTTTATTTTGAATTTGATTATAGCCTGAAAATCGTCCATAGAAAAAAAAACTTTGCTTCTTGTGCACTCATCATGAATATGGTCTATGAAATTAGTCAGTAAGTTGTCTTTAGGACAAGCCTTGTTCAGGTATTGAAAATCCATACACACATGGATGGTTCCTTGTTTCTTATTCATAGGAATGAGGTTGGACAGCCATTCGGTCAAGGGGACCAGGTAGATGAAACCAACATTAAGTGGATTCTCTACCTCTGCCTTAATAGTAGGGGCCTTCCTAGGATTAACAACTCTAAGACGTTGTCAAACAAGTCTAGCATCTGGATAAGTATTGATCTCATGTTCGACAATGATGGGGTCAATCCCTAACATCTCTTCATATGACCAAGCAAATACATCACAAAATTCTTTGAAGAGATCAGTGTAGATCTGAATTTATTTAGGAGAACAATCCGCACCAATATATACGTTCTCAATTTTTCCAGGAATTTGAGATATGTCGATTGTGACGATAAGATAAATTTTCTCCATGTTTCCTTTAACATAAATACCATGCATATCTAGTGGAACCAAAACATGATAGACCATCTCACTCAAGGTATATCTAAAGTAGTCATGCTCAATCCTAATAAGTTCTGGGAGGAAATAGGGGTGATGATGCATATCATCCTAAGTCCTATCGGAACAATTCATGGCCTCTAAGATGGCTTCATCCGAAGGTAAAGTATCGTCAAGGAGATCATGCAATCAAGATGATTGGGTGGCCCATACAGACTCTATAACAAGATCCTCCTCATCTGTTTGCGAGGAGAAAGGATCTGAGTTAGTAGTAGTGTTAAGAACATCCTGATACACAACCTTTTCTGCTAACAGTGGCATTGCCATCTCATTGTGAGACTATCCTTCACATGACATAGTTGGGGAAGGTAGGGTCCAAGGGTCGTTAAAATATGAAGTACAGAAAGGAACACACCTCATTGATGATGAAGACCTACTAGAAATGTCATGAATGTGATGGATTGGTGCCACGAAATCAAAGCTACCCATGAGAGAGGAATACATTCCGACACCAACATCCTTGGTTTCCTTCCGAGAATTATCGATCATTGGGATCAAAGGTTCAACTAATGCACTAGGACTAGCATGCGCAAAGTACAATTGATCAATCGTCACTATTTTTCCTTCGTGAGGAAAAAATAAAGTGTGGAAAATAGATGAAATGATTGCGGTCATGGCATAAGTCAAATTATGCCCTAGTAGTAAATTATAGTCAAGGGGCGCATCAACCACCTCAAAATTAACCTCCATTATCTTTCCACCTAATTGGACTGGAAAAGCGAGAAGAATTTCATGGGGTCAAAAGGAACATTCATCAAATGTAGTCAACATAGTCATATATTGGGATAGAGTCAGAGAGTCAATGGATTTCCAACAGGTTAGGGACAACACACACGTTGCAGTACCTTCATCAATTACAGTGCATTTGATGGTAAATTTTGTGTACTCCACATGGATTTGAAAGGCCACATGGTAAGGAAAGCGAGGCTTAACATCCATGACTTCAAAATTAATAACCTTTGAGCCAAATGGCTCTAGAGCTCCTAGAGAATATAACAAGGCGTTCTTATGTGAAGGACATGTCTGGAGCACCTCCAAATCCGACATCACACAATGGGTTTGACCCAGATCTTCGAAAATCGAATAGTTATGGGAACCTATGGCATTAGGATTGTGGGCAGAGCGTTTTAGTACTCCTTTAGGAATACAAGGCGGAGGTTCCGACTTTTCAATATGAAAGGGTGTTTCTAGAGGAGGGGGAGACTCTAGACCTGTAATAGTCTACGAAGAACCATAATCACAAGATCGAGTGGCTACATCAATTTAAGACTTGACCATGTTAAAACATAGACAATCACCTTCATGTGTCAAGGGGTTTTGACTCCCCCTCGATGCATTTCCAATGTTGGAGGACCCCGATGCCATGTGTTTATTATGCAGAAATGGAGTGGTCATCACAGTGGGTGGTTGTGATAAGAGCCTTGAGGCTTCCTAGATTTTTGGGCATAGGTGGGTAAGGTGATCATATTTACAAATTTTACAAGGAAACTTCACCATTCATTTTTCTTTCTTTCCCTCACCAACGTTTTTATTATATCTATAATTTCTAGCGTCATCCTTGGATTTGTTATTATTTTTCCCACCCTTACGATTATTACCTCATCCTTTCCTTCTATTCCATCCTGGTTTCTGGTTACCATTTGGGTTGGCCGACGACTACACATAATTCACATCCGTCAAATGAGTGGGAGTGGAGGACAAAGCCGAAGCTTGTCCTGCTATAGGATGTCTAAGAGACAAATCGTTCAACTGGTTTGTCACCAAGTATGTATAATTATCATTTGCAGAGCCTATGATGCCATCGACATGAGGCCTAATATTTTTTCTAGGGTCATAAGTTGACTGCGACACGTTGGGAATAATTTCATACAACATCCTAGACTTAGAATTTATGAGGTTCAGTTGTTGGGATTTGAAAATAGCTTCTTCCTCAGATGTTACTATGGATGTAGAAACATCCTTTGAAATATAAGGCAATAAGGACTTAAGGAACCACTCCAATAGAAACTCTAGAGGAATGTAGGATTTAATCAACCTCTTCCATCTATGCCACTCTTGGATATGGTTTGAGATATGCATGGTATTGTCTTGGAAAAAGGTCGACAAAAGTTCTATGCTGGTATCATAACAAACCGACAATTGGAAGTGCCTAAGAACGACCAAAATCATCTGATTAATTTTTCCTTACATTCCCCTCGGTATCTCAATGTACCATTTCACTATGACCCCCATGAGGGTGCATTGAAATAGTCTCAAATGAATAGAATCTTCATTAAGAGAATTGGATGAGCACCAAAGATGAAAAGTAGTAATATGATCACTCGGATCCTTGCCAGTCTTTCCATCAAATTCTGGAATGTTTGAAGGAAGCTTGGGGGGGAGGGGGGGACATGAAGGATTGTGACACACTAGGTCATTCATTAGTCTAAAAAAATATGTCATATTAATCTTGGCCAGAAAAGGGAGTCAGGGTTGCGGCATCTGAGCCCATGCTCCGGGAAAATATTGGTGTTGAGGGATTGTAGACCATCCAGGGTTCTGGTATATACCATGGCCCTGTTTAGTAGGGTAATATCCTCTTCCAAACTGATTCATAAGGGTTATAAACATTTCCCCCAGCTGGAGGAAATCCAGGCTAGGAATTTCCCATAGTGTGAAACTAACTCCCTTTGGGTGGAACTCTGGAGGATAGAGTTGGATTTGTCATAATAAATGTGTATTTTAGAATCGACATGGAGTAAGAAGGGGGAAAGGATAGAATATATGAAGTAGCTTGTCTTCCCGATTGAGTATTCCATCTAGGAGCATTGATACTAGGATTACATTTAGAAGGAAAAGGATGTTGGCCTCCTATTGTAGGATTCGTTTTGGGAATATGACTTCCACCAAATGAGAGAGGAGTATGCGGAGGATCCATGCTCCCAGGTCCAAAACTAGGATTTTCATTAGTCGTTGGAATGGAGGATGAAAGTTGTGACTGTTGGAGTTACTTCACACACACCTAGGATTTTGTTTTCCTAAGGTTTTTCCTATGTTTATTAGACATTATTCAGTCTCCTATATTTTAGGAAGAATATTCCTCTAGGGAGAATATTCTCTTCATTTTTCACTTCAATTTGATCAATTGAGTGGAGTCTGCATGCTACATTGGGATTATCACCATGCATCATTGGGATCATCACCAGCTAATGCACATTGTCCTTGGAATCATCACCGAACTAGCACATTACCCATGATTCCCTGATCTCCTCCTCACTTCACTCTGTTTCAGTGAGTTAACTAAAGACTGATAGACTAATTAACTCATCTAGGTGGCAGTTCACTCCCGTAACTTCCCGAGACACTAGACTAGGTGGAAATTTACTCCCTTAACTGTTGGTGTGTGTAAATATCACTCTAGACCACCACTATGGCACATTGGATTCTCTTCAAGTGTGCATTGGTTGAGTTATATAGAATATATCATGCGTAAATTATCATTCATTCTTTTGTTTAATGAGAATTCTTTCATTCTTTCTCTCTTGCTTCTCTTTTATTATATTTTCTATGCAACTGTGTATGTCAATTCCCAGCTAGATATATTATATGTAGGTTCAACACATTTACAATGATGTCATATTGGGCATACCAAAACAAGAAGGGTTAGAGACCGAAGGTATGGGATGAAAATTGTATCCAGGTGTACAAAAAAAAGACCTGCAAGGGTTCGTTGCTATGGGTCAAGTAAAAACCACATGCTAGGTAGGAGTAAGTATGGGAACCTCCAGCACTACAACCGTCACGGCTGAAGGAGTTGAACGAATCCCATTAACCACAAAAGGTATAGGAGTCGAGGGACTCCTCGTGTCATTCAGACTCGACTCAGTACTCATAACTGGATAATCACAAGTCTGGGAGGTGGAGATATATGTACCACGTTTATTAACTTTACGCCATTTGGAAGGAAACTTAGGTAAAGAATCAAAATGTGGTGGTAACTTCAAAAAATGATGAGACCTGTGAGGATTCTTGTCTTATGTAACACCCCGAGTTTTGAGACACGTATTAAATAATGTATTTTGTTAATGAAAGACCAGAGTGCCTAAACAATTGAAAGAGGCTAGTGTGCCTAGGAAATGTAATGTTTGATCATTATTAATCATAAATACATCACTGGATTCTAGATGGACAAGGACAAGAGTTATAGAGGGCTATGATTCCACAAGAGAGGGGGATTGAGGGGATAAATTTTTATTCTATATTTTATTTACCCATTTTTTTTAATGGATAATAACAATTACATGAGCTTCTTGGGGGGGAGGACAAGTGGTTCCTTAATTCCAATAATTACAAAAACCCATCTTTGTTCTATTTGGGGGGTTCACAGATTCATTGGTTTCTTCTTCTTCACTCATTGAATCACTCACTCAATTGCTCATTGTTCACACTTTTCATTTTTTTCTCACTCCATTCATTCTTTCACCCACTCATATTTTCTCATTCATGTCTTGGATTGGGAAAGGAAAATGAACCATTGGAGAGGAGCCATGGTTTGTTGGATGTAAATACTACTGGTGTATTCTGGCCATGAATTAAGGCTTGCATGCCTGAGATGTTGTGGCCTTTGTTCATCTTTTATCACAACTGTGAGTCCTGAGAGTCCGAGCAAGGAGATTTTTGACCAGTTGCATTGGAGTCCTGGGACAATATGGACAACCCAAGGGACTGTGTGGAAAAGAAAGGGGTCATTCTCTTGGGTTGTGTAGGCTAGGTAGAAGAGATTTAGTGTACTTTGGATTATTGTGGGTTCTGAGAAGCCTATGAGAGCTTGTTTGTTAGCTGCTTTTGGAAGCTGAGTGACACTCTGGAACTGTCCTTATGGATTCATAGCCTTGGTTCGAGGGTGACACTACTATTGAGAATTAAAACAATAGTGTCTATGGTTGGGTGGAACTTCCTTGGTCTACAACCAGTTTGTGATTTGTTTCATTAAAGATAAGTGACATTTGTTATAGTTTTATTCGCTTGTGTATTTATTTATGTATGAATTTTGTATCCATAGTATGCATGCTTGTTTTTTATTGCTGTGTACGACATATGGTTGATTTATTTTATGTTGTAGCATAAATCTTGATCTATGCATGTGAATACTTAATGCATATTTATTAATTAAATGTTAGATAAAAAATTGAAAGAAGTCCAAAAGTGGGCTTGAAGTGGCCTAGCCCAACCTGTGGGTGGTTGGGTACATTACAGATTAGTGTTAGAGATTCTGGTTGAAACACCAGATTGGTATGGGTCATAATTGTTGGACAGGGTTTTATGGTTAAGAATGATTATGTACTTGAAGTATTAAAGCTTAGGAGTGATAACATTTTAGATAGCGCTTAGAAGCTAAAGAATCATGGAGGATGGATATCCTTGTAAAGGATTGTAGAATCATGACCATCCTCTTTGAATTCGAGAGCGACCACAACAGTGGGATCAAGGATTTCTGGATCATTCGATCGGAAGGAAAGTGAATGGGGGTCGTCCAATAAAGGAAAAACCATAGCATGGAAGCTATTAAGTCACGGTCATCAAATCAAACCTTTTGATCATCAGTTGTTGATCGAAGTCAAGCAAGAGATGGAAAAATACAGAACTTTGTCGCTTTGACAATTTTTGGGAGACAATGAAGAAGCATGAAAAAGGATGAAGTCGTGAAGTCCTGCCAACCATCCGATCTGATAGGAGGCTTGGGTGAAATCTCCTCCATTGATTGTGGTCATCCAACATTGACCACTTCGAGAATCTTAAATCCAGGAGAATCAAACCCTCTTAAAACTGCTATAACCTGGAGTCTCAGAGTGTCAAAGTCCCGAATTTCCCAGTCAACTGTTAGATCGAGGGAAGGACTGTAGGAGAATTGTTGACCATTGGATCTAGCAATGGTGGAAGGTTAGCAAATTTTCTTTACTTCGTAACTTCACCACTTTGGAAATCATTGGGTACATTACTGATCGAAGCCCTGAATCCAAAAGCCTAGAGTTAATCACAGTCGTTAGCTATGGGAGGAGTGTGAACCGTCGATTTCAATTCGACGTTCGATAACTTGGGAGTGTGTTGGTCTCTGTTGGCATAGGAGCAGACCCAGGGTTCAATGCTCAAGAGCGCACCAAAAAATCCCTAACTACTAGCCCTTTCGGAAACACCAGCGAAGTAGATGAAGTCTCACTCGAGGTATAGGTAGGGGTGGTTGCAGGACTCAGGTGTCTGAAACCTTAGCCGGGACACAAATATTTGATTATCTTGATTACAATGCACTTAGAATCAATTATTTCCTAACATAAATTCATTAATACACTTCTCAAAAAGAACATAGCACCGCAATAATTACTTAGATCTAGAACTTAGCAATGATAAACAGGTTATACTCAATATATTAATCACTTAGCATCTTATGTATCACATCTAGCATGAATTCATATCTCATAAGAACAAAGCATCAATAAATCTATCTAAACATATCAGAGTACTTAGCAAGAGAGAGACAAACACATCAACACAGTACACAGAGTTACCGTGGTTCACCCCCACCCTGGGGCTATGTCCATAGAGCCTTCTTTATATTATCTTAGTCAAGAAGTTACAACACAGAGCTTCAATGACCCTTACCCCGCATAGGACAAGAGATCTGTGTAGCTCGCTAGATCCTCTTTTCCTGGGTAGATACAATCACTAAGCCTTCTCACATTATGTGCACTCAGCACTTATTACAACATGCACAGAGCTCTTATAGTCACACGGACTTCTGATCACATAGATCCAACTTATGCACTAAGACATCGACTAGACAGGGCCCCCCTTTTCTTACATGGCCTCGACCTCTATTTATACATAGAAAAAGGCCTAAACAAGGGATGACATCCCTTTCCCATTACAATATTCCCAAAAAACCCAAAAAGGTTCCACAAAAGGTGGCGAGATCCCGTGATCTCCGCTTCTCTATGCGCTTTGTCTTCGACAAGTAGTCAAAGTACCAAACAATCAACTATGACCAAGTATTCCTCAAAACTTGGTCGAGGGCCAACATTCTCCCAACACTCACCTGTGACTCATCCCGAGTCACTCTTCTCCAGGTAACTCTACCTCGAAGGCCTCGAGCTTCGCTCGAGCTACTTCGACCTGTTTCTTTGCTACTGCTTCTTTCTCGACAAACTCCTAAATGGGTGCGTTACTAACTGGTCCTTATAAGTGCTGCTCTTCTATGTTCATGACATGTTCCAGGTCTATCCCTTGGATCTCAATCTCTAAGAATAGTTGACATGACCTATCCTGCAAAGTTTGAAGTTGTTGCGTCACTTCCATGATCTTGCTCTGGATCATATGAATCTATTGCTACACGACGTGTTGTTTGTGGGACCTCTTCATTTTCTCTATGGTCGGTAGGGCCTTCAGCTATACCTGTAACTTCTCAGCTTGGTACTTCGCCTTCTGGAGTTGTGACTCCAATTTATGCAATTCAGGGTTCTCAGATAGGTTCTCATGTATCAACGCACTTCTACTACTTAATTTCTTACATTCTTCAGTGAGTGCCTTAATCCTTTCTACTGTACTTCAAGCATTCACTTCTCGTTGGTCATGTTCTTCTTGTGGAGTACTCGGTATAGCTTGGAGCTCTAGTTCTACTACTCTTTGTTGCAGTTGTTGAATGACTTCAACAAGCTTCATTACTTGGCGTTCTATGGGTTCTTCTGCCTTATGTTCTAAGCTAGTCACATAGAGAAATGCTCTATTGACTGCTTCTTTGATCCTGATTTTCTTCGCGAGAATTTTCTCCTTCTCCTTTTGGATATTTGTGCATTCTTTATTAAACTTCTCTTGGATGGCCTCCTTCTCTTGCTGTGCAGCTTGGTGCTGCTCTATGATTTCCTCGTGTGCGTGCTTTAGGGCCTGGGTGGCCTGTGCTGTTACTTCTTATGCTTTTCGAAGGTGTACTTTGACTAGGTCGACAATCCTGCGAAGTTGAACTGACTCGTCTCCTGTTTTGGGTGTTCCTTCTAGCATAGGCCTGGGAGACTGTGCGGTTAGACTAGAGGGATCGCTGTACTCCTTGGACCTCAACTTCAATTTTGTCATACATCGTCTGTTTCTTGGCATCCTGCTTTTCTGTGATCTCTTCTATAGCTTCATTCAAAGTTGCAAGGAGAAATCTAAAGTCATCTGGATTGAGCTTGGTCTTCATCTTGGTCATGGTCGCTTTGGCTTTATTCTTAACAAAATACTTCGAAGGTGACCCTTTTCTTTTCTTTAGAACTTCAACTTCATTTTTTGGTTGCTATTCAACTTCTTCTAGGTCTTCATCGTTACCTTCTTCATCTGGTGTGATAGAAGCTGTCCTTACAGAGCGGCTATCCACATATTGAACTTCTTCAGTTTTCTTCGTCTCCTTTGTCTTCTTTGTCTTCTTTGTCTTACTGGGCCCAGGTGTGTCCTGCGTAGCTTCTGGGCTATTGATATCTGAAATATACATTGGATCTGATGCAATGAGGAGGTCCACCGACCATTCCTTGGCGATCTCTTCAAGGTCTTCTTCTGTCAGTTTATAATAGGACTGCAACTGTTCATGGTGCTCATCAGCACATGGAGTTAGGTATATGAAGTGGAGGTCCATGCTGAACTTCATTAAGGGTCTGAATCTGTGGAGTGTGTTCAGAGTAATGCGAGGTGTGGCTTGTATCATGGTCTTCAACTGGATTTAGTATCTGTGAAAGAGGGCATTCGACTGCCATTGCCTACTCATATCTTTCGTGTACCATAATGTACTGAACTTCATAGCCAATGGTTCAAACGGTAGGGTTTTAGGAAAAATGACATCCTCCGACATCTCCCATGCTATGAAGCCGATCAGGATGAGAAGTTAACTAAAGTGGAACTCATATCCTTGGTCTTGCACTTCTCTACAATCCAATTCAATTTTATCTGCTAAGTACTTCGACCAGTTCATTTGGACTCCTTCTACACATTTTCCTGCGAGATCAACTACAAACCTAGATACTTGTGTCAGTCTATTCTTGCAAACTAACTTTCATGTGATCATCTGATAGGTGAGGCACACTATGCCACTGTCAATAGAGGTTACCTTGTAACCTCATGTGTCTTTTTCAACATTTCCATAGGCCTCTTTAATCTTCTGTGAAAGAGCGTGATCCGCGATCTTTCCAGGGTAATAGTCTTGCGGGTCAGGGCCCTGCATGCTCAGCCCGGTGATTTGATTGATAAACATTGGATCAATCGTTATACATTGGTTCAACCATAGATATCCCCCATGGTAGCTCTCCAATAGCAATTTTACACAAGCGTTCACCTCTTGGTGCCTGCCAAAGTGTGGAATCTTCATTACACTAAGTAAGGTGGACTGCGCGAGGTTCATCATCCATTGATGAAGGAAGATCTTGGAATTCTTCCCCTTCGTCATCGTTAGATACTTGTGCGGGGCAGGCATACTGTAGGATTTCTGGTCACCAAGGTTGAAGTCACAAAACTTCAATGCTGCGAGCTTGGTTTGCTTAGTGCGAACTGCACGCACACCCTTTGGTAGGTAAGTAGTGATCATAGGATAGTTGTAATCTTGGGGTACACTGTAATGGTTGATTTCACCTTTCAGAGGAAGTATGTAAGAGGGAAAGATGTACGGGATCAGCTTGGTGTTAATGATGTCATCTCTATGTTTAGTACGTTTCTCAGCGGTCTGTCAAGATGGTCCAGCTCGAGCAGTGGATGGAGAAACTATTGCTTCTTTTGACGATGAGGCTTGGACTCCAGTGGACATTCCTCTTTCCTACATAACTCTTTTGTTTCTTAATCTAGTGAATACTTCTCTCACTGATTCTTTTGTTGTGCTAAGCTCGTCAGACATGTAAGCTCAGGATCACTTTCTCAGGTTGTCGATGGGATAAAGGTACCATAATCGAGTAGAGAGCGAGGCGGGGTAGTCACTATTTCACAATGCGGGTATTATGTGATCTCAATATTTCAATTGACAAAAGTGTCGTCTCGGCATGGCACGACAGAATAAGTAAGTAAAGTTGTAACAAACTGCTTGCAACGGATAGGAGGGTCCATTAACTCTTGATCTGTCTGTTATGGCGTAGTCTAACGGTTAGGTAACAGGTCATAACTTTATTTTGAGCCATTCAGACCATCAACAGAATGGGTATATATTCGTCTAACGGCTATATTACTTCAACATGGAAAAGTGCCATATGTCGTTGTTCTTCTATCCCGATGAAGCTCAAATTATGCATGTTTTCCTTTTGCGGGGTTTCTTCTGGAACGTTCTGTAATTTCTCCAACTTTTCTTTCTTCTTCATGAGTTTTCTAGCCTTCTTCCCGGTGAGCTTCTTCTCGGTCATCCTTTTTTCTTTCTGATTCTTTTCTTCTCTTGGCATGGTAACTTCGCAGTGCTGAGATTCTTTCTTCAAATCCACGGGTATTACTTGTCCAACATAATTTTCGGTCCTCTATGGTTCTTTTAGCGTTCTGTCAACTTCATCATCCAAGTTCCTGGGGTCAAGAACCCTTGATCTGTTGTCCCATTCTTCAATCAACTCTGCGATCCTTCTAGTCAAGAAGTCTCTTAACTCTTGTCTCTGTTGTTCTAGGTCCTTTTCTGCTTCCTGTTTTTTGTCTTGATATTTCTCAATCCAAGGTTTACCAAGTAACATAGTAAACGAGGCGATGTCCTCCACGAAATTAACAATCTCAAAATATTCTTCTGTCGAAGCTCCATGAGAATTCATAGATATCTGAGTGATCTTTCCACACAAGTTTACCAACTTTCCTCTGAATAACCCTATTCCTCCTAATGAAGGCATCATGTCAGGTCTTCCTATAGCTTTCCAGGTTCCTTCTGTCGTAATCTTCACCTATGTTTCTTCATCCAAAAGATAGTCAATGTCGAAGTATCCTATTCTCACTTTGATTTGTTCTTTCTTCTTGAAGATCTTTGATAGCCTAACATGTCAGTGGTCATTCAAGGTATCTCTCATCTGTAGCAATATATTTTTTGATTCTTTCTGGGTTTCTGCTATAATCTTGGTCTCTTGATCTCCTTCTTGCTCTATATTAATCTTTTCAAGCCTAACAAACATTCTAGGGTAATCCAGTACTTCATTGTCCATAGCCTTACAACAAAGACAACCGGGTCTTCTCCCAGGGAATTCATTAGCAAGATGTCCAAGCCTTCTGCAATTGTAACAAAGAGTTAATCCTCTCTTTCTCTTCAATGATCCCCAATTTTTCATGTACTGTGTGCTAGGATCATAATGGTTATCCTTCAAAAAAAAATTCTAGGATCCTGCATCCATTTGTTAGTCCCAAAATTCTTTCTATGCATAGGTATAATGTATCTATAACTATACTTATCAGATATATTCATATCAAAATTTCTTTCATCTATTAATGCTTTGGTTTTGAAGCTAGGATAGAATCTATCAAACATACCTAGATCCATGCTTTAGAAAACAAAAAAAAATCACTTATTTTACTTCTACAGAGCACAAAGCTTCCAAATCTAAGACTTTTAACTATTCTTACCTTTATCAAAGAACAGAGCTTACAGATCTTACCCTTTTCCTTCAGATCTGACCTCTTTATTCACAGATCTGACTTCTTTTTCTTCATATCTAACCTCTCTTCTTCAAATCTGACCTTTCTTTCTTGTCACAAAGCTTCACAGGTCAAACAGAATACTGCGCACTAGGGAAACAGATCTATGCATAGAGCTTATTTCGCACAAAGCTTCTTCTTCTTCAGTTCCCAGCAATCACAGTTTCAGGTCCCGGCAATAGAACCATTTTTTGGCATAGGGGCAGACCGAGGGTTCAATGCTCAAGAGCGCACCAACAAAGCCCTAACTACCGGCCCTTTCGGCAACACCTGCGAAGCATATGAAGTCTCACCCAAGGTAGAGGCAGGGGTGGTTGCAGGACTCAAGTGTCTGCAACCTTAGCTGGGACATAGATCTCTGATTATATTTCTTGCAACACACTTAGCATCAGTTATTTCCTAACATACATTCATTAATACACTTTACAGAAAGCATAGAGCACCATAGTAATTACTCAGATCTAGAACTTAGCAATGATAAACAGGTTATACTCAATAGATTAAGAACTTAGCATCTTATGTATCATATCTAGCATGCATTCATATCTCATAAGCACAAAGAATCAATAAATCTATCTAAACATATCAGAGTACTTAGCAAGAGAGAGACAAACACATCATCATAGTACATAGAGTTACCATGGTTCACCCCCACCCTAGGGCTATGTCCATAAAGCCTTCTTTATATTATCTCGGTCAAGCAGTTATAGCACAGAGCTTCAATGACCCTTACCCCGCATAGGACAAGAGATTTGTGTAGCTCTCTAGATCTTCATTCCCCGGGTAGATCCAAGCACTAAGCCTTCTCACACTCTATGCACTCAACACTTATTACAACATGCACAAAGCTCTTATAGTCACACAGACTTCTGATCACATAGATCCAACTTATGCACTAATCCATTGACTAGACACCCCCCCCCCTTTTATTACATGGCCTAGACCTCTATTTATACATAGAAAAAGGGTTAAACAAGGGCCGACATCCCTTTCCCGTTACAATATTCTCAAAAAACCCAAAAAGGTTCCACAAAAGGTGGCAAGATCCTGTGATCTCCACTTGGATATGCGCTCTATATTTGACAGGCATTCAAAGTACCAAATGGTCAACTATGACCAAGTATTCCTCAAAACTTGGTCGAGGGCCAACAATCTCCTGGAGAGAATATCCCTGAAGCCCGAAGCCCAAATTTAATCAAAGTCATTGGTTGTGGGAGGAGTGTGAGCCATCAATTTCAGTTCGACATTCGGCTAGCTAGGAGGCAACATGTGTTGGATTCGAGAAACTTCCCAAGCCCAAAGTCCCAGATTTTATCTTAGTGATAGATCAAGGAGAAGAGAATGTGGATCATCCATTTGATGGATGATGCATTCTAGGACATGTGGCAGGGGTGCCATGTGGGGACAAGTGTCATCTGGATTCATTACCTTTTGGGCCCTAACCTACTCATTTTTAGTGACACGTGGCACACATTCCATGGGTCCACGTCACCATGGGTGATGTCATCATGCGATGTCATCTTTGGGAGTATGGCCTCCGGGGGTTTCCAATGTCTCTACTAGTGAAAAGTTTCGAAGAATGAAGTCGCAAATTCACATAGACCATCGATCTAAGATCCCTTCGGAACTTTTCTCAACCATTGGATCAATAATCGAAGAATGGCATAATTACATCGAAAAATATTACTCCAGGGGAGTTTAGCGACTTGGGAGTTGTAATTTCCTAGAGTCGTGGAGCACCGAAGTCTCAAAATCAATAAGGATCGTTCGTCCCAATGATTGATTAATTCATGGTTGTTGGATCAAGAGTGGAAGGATAGGATAAGTACTTCGAAGAGTATCACTCCGGGGGATTTATGGTGTTCTGGATTCCCGGAGCACCGAAGTCCTAAATTGGTTAAGGTTTTCCATCTGAGTGCCTAATTAAGTTACGACCGTTGATCTCGTCGAAGCCTCTAGATGGGTGTTGGCAGCCAAATCATTTTTTTAATTGCTCTGAAAAAAAAGCTGCCTACACCTCTTGTCTTGTCAATGACGAATCATCGTCGCATTGTGCTTCTAGACGTTTGTTTCATTTTCGCGACAATTACAATTTGATTTCGACTCAGTTTTCACAACTGCAAGTGTGAAAACACCTCTTTCATTGCTTAGATTGTCGTCGTCTTTGGTTGATTTGCTGAAAGACACTTGACCACTGGTTTATCACATGACTGCTAAAGGTTTTCTCGAACTTATGTCCTTGAGCATTATCTTACCTTGATTGCACATTTGGATATGTTTGATTGCTAAACTTTTGGGCATAAAATTTATTGGCTTTGTTCTGATCTTATGAAAGTTGTAATGTATTTGGTATTATTTCTTTTATCCTTATTGCTATGGAATTTCACTCAGTTATTATATGAGAAATTTGGATCAGAATGCAAACATTTCAATGTGCAACGAATACATTGGTAAGTTGATGAAGTTTGACTCAAGAAATAGCAATGGTTTGAAGGTGCATGGAGTAATCATATTGGACTTTACAAATCGATGCTTGATATATTATTTTGGTAAGTTGATAACACGTTGAAATGATTCATATTTCCAAGCTATGTATTAGCATTGATTAATTTTAAACCTTGTGGTTGAACGATTGATTGACACGATGGATATGGTGTTTGGATTGAACTGTACACTTGGCATGAGTATAACACGTGGTATTGGTTCTGCTCTGGTTCACTGACACGTTAATATGTTTACACACCTATTTGTTGGCCAATATGCATGGTATAAATGATTATGTTTTTGAGAACACTGTACTCAGTCAATTAATACGATGCGTGGCAGTGGTAATCCCACCACCTTCGCACGAATGGAGTTAATTCCGGTCTATTCGAGCTTTGAAGCCATCAAACCTATCGTTTTTCAACTCTGTGCATTGTTCCATTCAGTGTAAACCCTACCATGTACAGAGGTTATGGATCCTGTCGTAAGGGCTGAACCTAATGGGTGCCAAGCACTGTTGACATTCAGTGGTGCATGTAGCGACCTAGAACAACACAGATGGCTTGCTTTCATAAGGAAGTTTGATGGCTATGACCTCACAGTGGCTTGGCAATTTGCATTGTCGTTTGATGGCTGCCGAGCCAAAGTGGGAGATGTCCAGCTTGAAGTTACTGAAGAATTTCTCAGTCTGGCAACCGGCTTGCCTGCCAAGGGACAAAAGTGGTCGAAAAGCTGCAAGGTAATTGATGTCCCATGGAAATTACTGTTCCAATCGCGCACAGTGAACTCGTGCAACAGAGGATTACCTGCAAAGATGTTGAAACCCCGCTGGTATGATCTCTTGATGATTATCAAACGTTTCGTTACCTGTGAAGGAAGGTATGGGTTTATTTTCTTATTCCACCTGTGCTTATTAATGGTTTTCAGGGGTTTTGAACTAAGTATGCCTTACTATCTGCATCGAAGTCTGTTCAAAATGGTTAAACGATACAAGCATAGCCAGGCTGACACTAGCCTCTTTCATGTTGGGTTGATCAAAATGGTTTTAGTTTACGAGTTAGGGTTGCGTCGTGATTCTTGGCATGATTTCCTCAGTCGTAATGGTTTCGGGGAGTCAAACCCTCCACAGGTAGATAAGCCCATGGTGGCCGAGAGCGAACCTACCCCTGTGCCTTATGATGTTTTATTACCTAGACCTAAGCCCGAGTCACCTACAAGTTTTCCTAAGTCTGTGCCAAAACAAACCGAAGTTGTAAAATCCACAACCCAAAAGACTAGAGCGAAGACTGGTGTCAACACTCGAGGCAAGAGAAATGAAAGATTAATCTCTCGCATGGCGAGGAATAAGCCTAAGCCTCCTGCCAAAACAGAGCCTATCGCGGTCAGCGAGGACTCTGATTCATACATTGAACGTTTTCTCATTGAAGAGGGCTTCTATAACAAACCTCCTCATGATTTTGTCAATAACCTACCTCCCTGTCTGCAGGATAACCCTGACTTTCTTGGTATTGAGCCACTCCATGAAACCCTTTGGGAATCATCAAAAACCCCTTCTGGTCAACATGTTGCTGCATCTTGTGATCAATGTGGGTTATGGATTGAAAGATACTATTTGGATGTACCTACATTGCAATCTAGGATCTACGAGTTGGAAAACCAAGTGGCATTGCTCACTGGTAAGAATGCAAAGGTGCAACCTTCCGATAAGAAGCAACGAACCACGGGTTCAGTCCTCTTCAAAAACGTTGAGTCTGCCACTGCAATTATCAATTCAAAATTGACATAAGTCCCAACAGCTGTGATGGTATACTTCTCGTTTATATTACTCTTTGTACATGTTTTGCCTGCTCTGTTACATAAAGCATGCCTCACTGTATATAATGTTTGTTTTATTTTGATTATCATTTAAAATTCGATTGGAATTGGTCTTTGATTCGATAGATCATCAAACAGATATGATTGTTTAAAATTAGCTCGATGTTCTATTGATGATACAAGCTGTTAATATTTTTAGTCTGTTGATTGGTATCCTGAATTTTGAGTACAGTCAATGGTATAATTCGAATTGGTTATGAGATGAGTATTATTGATAACTGGGTTAACTGTTTCAATTCCGTTTGACCAAGTTTCATATTTCTCTGTTGATACATAAACGAATCGTAATTAATTTGATTTTAATTGATTGCAATTTACTCGAATTGGATTCTGGTTAAGGTTACGATGTTGTTTCTATGATTAATTCCTTGAAGATTGACGTGGATTATTGCTTGATTCATGAATCTGTAGATTTTATCATGCTTCTGTCCGTTGGTTGTGTAAAGATTCTTGAGTTGATATGATTTCATCCGATTACAATGGAGACTGTTTATTCATTACGATTCTAATTAAAAGTTATCATTTCGTTACTATAACTAGTCGATGGCAGTTATGACCATATCTATGAATCATTGGAAATTAAGCATGTAAAGTCTATGACTAGCTTTATGGATAGAGTTATGCCTGTTTATCATGATCACTTTTGGCTATTTGATTAAACGATTTGGATCCTGTGCAAACAGATAATGATTGTTATATCTCATACGATCTAGTTACCATTAATTGCATTCATGGAACAGTCTTGTTAAGATTTGATTTGATTTTATAACGATTGGGAAAACAGAGTAGTCCCACTC
>JZKD02S1034516.1:912125-931103 GCA_000966675.3 Picea glauca | reverse complement strand
TATTTATTGGAAGGGCTTCAACTAAGTTTAAATATGGGAGAAATCGAAGATTGAAAAGGGAAAATAGTCGAAGGCCGAAGTCCAAAGGTCTTGGTCCCAACGTTGGTCTCATGAACAGGTAACGGCGGTCAATTCGAGGAAAAAAAGAATCTAGAAGTGACTAAGCCCTAGGACATTGTGTATGAACAATCTCTGGTGTAGAAGAATACCGAGGAAGGCGCTAAAGAGTGAATTAGCCCATGGTTTCGAGTTGTGGCCACATGTAAAGTGGTTTGAAGGAAGTGCCTGTGCAAAATTGAATTTTGTATCAGCTAAAGGATAAGATGGAAGTGTTATAATATGGATAATAATAATATATTTCTTCGTTAATTGAGAAGAAAAAAGACCTGTAGAATTGTTTGGAAAATGTGTTTTATAATATGCATAATTATAACAAAATGGTTGCTTGCACATTTTGCAGAATTAGGGGGTGTAAACATATCAATTTCATAAAAGAATGCATATTCAAGAAATGGAAGAAGGAGAGGGAGCTACTAGACATGATAAAGAGGCCAAAGGTCAAAATATCAGTGTTGGTAATGTAGAGACAGAATCCAACAGACACAAGGCCAAAGGGGAGCAAGAAACATTGATAGAGACTGTAAGAAGCCTGAAAATAGAAGTGCATAGTTACAAAGTAGACAATGAGAGATTGATGGGAGAACAAAATTAGATAAATTCTCAAGTGATGCAAAGCTTAAATCGGTTGCAAAGGAAAACAAAAAATGGGTCAAACTCAAAACAAGAGGAAGAGGGAAGATGTCATGAAAGAAGAGATGACCGCAGAAGGACCGGTTATTAAAGAAGTGCTAGTAGAACTCATAAGAATTAGTCACCTCCCTACTCAGGAAGGAAATTTTATGCATATGAAGATTCCATAAGTATCCCATAGGTGTCTCTTGTTAGGAACCAAAGAAGAAGGCATGAATTGGACAGTTAGCAAGGAGAGTTGAGAAATCTTAAGACACCATCCTTTCATGGTGAAAGAGGAAGGGAAGATGATGTTGAAGCATTGTTTCTTGGACTTAGAAGGTTTTTTCAATTGCATAAATACTCATCAAACCTAGACGAAATAATTTCCACATACCATTTACATGGGAAAGTTGTTATGTGGTGGGATCAGCTAAAGCAAATTGAGCACATTAATGAGAGTAGGATCACTTGGAAGTAGTTAAAGAAATATTTTCATAAGGAGTGCCTTTTAGAGCATTTCTATGACAAGAAAATTCAGGAGTTCTTTGAACTCAGGCTAGGAAGCATGACCATGGCAGAGTATGAAAAGAAGTTCACGGGGTTGCTAAATTATGTAGGGTTTATAAAAGATGAGAAGGTGAAAGTACAAAGGTTTTTGAGTGGACTGCCATCCTTTTATAAAGAGAATATTCAATATGATTAATCAAAGACTTTGATTGATACCATTAGGAAGGCTAAGTACATGTATGAGCAAGGAAAGGGCAGAGAATCCATGCAAAAATCTTGGAAGGATAAGAAGAAGGAGAAGTCGGATCAGAGGAGGAAGGGATTCAAACCTCCTTTCATTAGAGATATCCCTAATAAAAATCATCAAGACTAGTATGCTAAGGATGAATCCAAGAGAGAAGAATCCTTGGGAAAAAAGGGAAGACCACCAATCCAATGTTGGGGATGCAAAGAAGATCACATGTACAAGGATTTCCCCCACAAAGAGGACAAAGTGAAGACCATGCACAACATCCAAGAGGCTACAATAGTAGAAGACATGGGAAGAATTTATGCAGCCTTAGATGATCATCAAGAAGAGTACCAATCCAATATGATCGAGGTGGAAGTTAAGATCATTAATAAACCTATTGTTATTTTAATTTATTTAGGAGAAATTCATTGTTACATTGATCCTAAAATAGTGGATGGATTATGTTTGGAGAAAAGTAATCTTGCAAAGTCAAGTTTGGTTCAGCTAGACACTGGAACCAAAAGGAGAATCCATAATATGGTGAGAGGTTGTTCTATAAATATTAATGGTGTGAATACTAATGCTGATCTAAATATTATACTATTGGGGTCTTATGATATTATAATTCGAATGGATTGGCTGGAAAATAATTATGTTGTCCTAGATTATCATGACAAAACATTTACATGTCTTGATGAAGAAGGACAACATAGCACTATGAAAGGAGTTCCAAGACCCATGTGTATAAAGGATATTTCATCCTTACAACTGAAGAGATGTTTTAGAAAAGGATGTCAATTGTATGCAACCCATGTGGAGAAACCAGAAAATGCAAAGGGGCCAAGCCTTGAAGAATTTTCGGTACTACAAGAATTTGAAGATGTATTCCAAGAAATACCAGGGTTGCCACCAAAAAGGGAGATAGATTTATCTATTGATTTAGTGCTAGGATTTTCCTTAGTATCAAAATCACCTTACATAATGAGTACACTAGAATTAAAAGAATTGCAAATGAAGTTGGAAGAATTGTTGAAGAAAGGGTACATACGTCCAAGTGTTTCACCTTGGGGAGAACCAATACTCTTTGTCAAAAAGAAGGATGGAACTTTGAGGCTGTGTATTGACTTTATACATTTGAATAAATCCATTGTGAAGAATAAATACCCCCTACTCGAAATTGATGACCTCTTTGATCAACTAAGAGGGGAAAATCTATTTTCAAAAACAGACTTGATATTTGAATACCATCAGGTAAGAATCAAGGAAGAAGACATCAATAAGACAACCTTTAGAACTAGGTATGGACATTATGAATTGTAGTGGTGCCATTTGGATTGTGCAATGCACCCACTGTCTTTATGTGCTTAATGAATGTCCTATTCATAAATTATTTGGATAAGTTTGTCATATTATTCTTGGATGACATACTTGTCTATTCTAAGTCAGAGGAAGAGCATGAACATCACCTAAGCTCGGTATTGCAAGTGATAAGGGAGCATCAGTTGTATGCCAAGCTTAGTAAGTGTTGTTTTTACTAAGAACAGATCCATTACTTGGGACACATTATTTCATAACAAGGTATAGCAGTAGATCTAGAGAATATTGAAGCCATTATAGGATGGCCATCTCCCAGGAATGTTTCAGAAGTTAGATATTTTATGGGATTAGCTGGTTACTACAAAATATTTAGAGTAGGGCTCTCTAAGATTGTTCATCCCAACACTTCTTTTCAAAAGAAGGAAATCAAATTTTAATGGACATCTGAGTGTGAAGAGAAATTTAAGTTGTTGAAATAATTACTTACTATTTCACTTGTTTTAAAGATTGTTGGCCCAGATGAAAGTTTTGTGGT
Source organism: Picea glauca (assembly GCA_000966675.3). NCBI lineage: Eukaryota > Viridiplantae > Streptophyta > Pinopsida > Pinales > Pinaceae > Picea > Picea glauca. Next base: position 927,780 of record JZKD02S1034516.1, on the reverse strand, counting down.
ATGTACATATACATGCAAGGAAGGACTTGGTGGAGTCCTCACTCAAAATGGACATGTCATTGGTTATGAGTCTAGAAATATTAAAGAACATGAGAGTAACTATGCCACACATGACTTGGAACTTGATGCCATTGTTCACGCATTGAATATGCAGAGGAATTATCTCATGGGGAAGAGATTTGAATTAAAAATAGACTAGAGTGGTCTGAAATATCTTTTTGAACAACCAAATTTGAATGCCAGGAAAACATGATGGATGGGATTTTTAAGTGAATACGATTTTGACATCAAGCATATCAAAGGAAAATAAATTAAAGTTGTTGATGCACTAAGTAGAAGACTACATCTCATGCATGCTACAATTGTTAGTATGCATCAACCATATTTAAAGAGCAAAATTTTAGATGTTGTTGTCATAGATCATCATTACCTATAGGTAAAAAAAATATTACAACAAGAAATTGTACAACAGAAAATTAAAAAATATGAGATGAAGGAAGATGGATTACTTATTCATAAAAATAGAATTTATGTTCCTGATTCCGATGAACTTGGGAATTTGGTATTAAAATAAATGCATAATGTTCCATATGCCAGACATCCCGGTTACGAGAAAACAATTACAACAGTAAGAAGCCAATTCTTCTGGCCAGGAATGAAAAAAAATGTTGTTGATTACATTGACAGATGTATGGAATGTCAGAGAGTGAAGGTTGAGCATAGCCACCCAATGGGTTTTCTACAGTCATTACCAATTCCATAGAAGAAATGGGAAGTGGTAACCATTGATTTTATAACTAAATTTCCTAGGACAACAAGACAACATGATTCAATCATGGTAGTGGTTGATAAATTGACAAAGGTTTCTCATTTTTTTTATGTAAAAATGACTCATACAACAACTAATATTGCATAAATTTACATGAGGTATATTTCTAGGTTGCATGGGATACCTAAGGAAACTATCTCAGACAGAGCCACAAAGTTTACTTCAAATTTATGGAGGAGATTGTTTAAAGGATTTGGTACAAATATGAACTTTAGCACATCATACCATCCACAGTCAAATGGGAAGACAGAGAGAGTAAACCAAGTAATTGAAGACATGTTGAGAATGCATCTGATGGATAATCCCGCTAAGTGGGAAGATTACTTACACTTGGTTGAGTTTGTGTATAATAATGGATATGAAGCTTCATTGAAAATGAGCCCATAAAAAGTGTTGTATGGTAGGAAATTAAATGCTCCAATGAGTTGGGACAACCTAGCAAATAGAGTGGTACTTGGGACAAGATTTCTCAAGGATATGGAAGACTAGATGGTTAGAATTAAACATAATTTAAAGGTAGCTCAAGATAGACATAAAATTTATGCAGATAAGAATAGAACAACTAGAGAATTTAAAGTGGGGCAACATGTGCTTTTAAAATTGAATCCCAAGAAGAGCTCTTTGAAGTTGGGTAGTTGTACAAATCTAGCAACTAGATTTTGTGGTCCATTTGAGATATTGGAAAGAATAGGGCCAGTTTCATACATGCTTGCATTGCCTGCTTCCATGAATGTGCATAATGTATTTCATGTCTCTTTGCTAAGAAAATAAGTACATGATCCTAACCATGTTATTGATTGGCATTTGATTTAGTTAGAAACTGAGGGAGACTTTTAGGTCTAGCCAATGCAAATATTGGACATAAAAGTCAAATTGATCCGAAATTGAGTTATAGAGCCAGTAAAAGTCCAGTGGACCTACTACGGTCATGAAGATGCTACTTGGGAGAATGAATATTGCATGCAGGCAGAGTACCTGCAACGTTTTGAATAAATTTTGAATTTTTTTTTTTGCTTTTTATATGCACTGAGGACAATGCCAAAATAAGGGGGAGGGGATGTAACACCCCGAGTTTTGAGCCCTGTATTAAATAATGTATTTTGTTAATGAAAGTCCATAGTGACCAAACAATTGAAAGAGGTCAATGTGATTAGGAAATGTAATGTTTGATCATTATTAATAAAAAATACATCATTGGCTGCTAGATGGGCAATGACAAAAGTTATGGGGGGCTATGATTCCACATGAGAGGGGGCTTGAGGGGATAAGTATTTGTTTTATATTTTATTTACCCATTTTTGTTTTAATGGATAATAACAGTTACATGAGCTTCTTGGGGGGAAGGCTAAGTGGTTCCTTAATTCCAAGAATTACAAAAACCCATCTTTGGTCTATTTGGGGGGTTCATGGATTCATTGTTTGCTTCTTCTCCACTCATTCACTCACTCACTCAATTTCTCATTGTTCACAATTTTCATTTTTTCTCTCACTCCATTCATTATCATAGATGATTTTAGGGGCTAAATTTCGTAAATGGGCTAATTTTCCATGGTTTTTCCCAAAAACAAATTCATCAATTTCCATTTTTTTTAAAAACAATTCTCCCAAATTCCGTAGAATAAAATCACTTCACCTTAAAAATTGCCAAAATTTTATAGAAACTATATAAAATTCTTAGAATTTTGAATATTTTTACAAAACTATCGCCAAACATTTTACATTTTGCATATTAAGGACTAGTAAGATTAGCCCATGTTTCTACATTTTAATATAAATTTACATCCTTAGAATCATCCCTGTTCATTATTTCACCCACTTATATTTCCTCATTCTTGTCTTGTCTTGGGAAAGGAAAACAAACTCTTGGAGAGGAGCCATGGTTTGTTATATGTAAATATTTTTGGTGTATTACAGGCATGAATTAAGGCCTACATGTCTGAGATATTGTGGCATGTGTTCATATTTTCTCACAACTGTGAGTCATGAGAGTCCCAACATGGAGATTCTAGACCAGCTAGGAGATGGACATCCTGAGGGACTGTGTGGTAGAGAAGGGGGTCCATTCTCTTGGATTGTGCAGGTTGGGTAGAAGAGAGTTGGTGTACTTTGGATTGTTGTGGGTGTTGAGAATCCCGTGAGAGATTGAGTGCTGAATGGTTTGGGAAGCCGAGTGACACTTTGGAATCATCCTTGTGGATTCATAGCCCTAGCTTGGGGGTGACATTGTTGTTGAGATTTGGAACAACAATGTCTATGGTTGGGTGGAATGTCCTTTGTCTGCATATAGTTGGTGATTCGTTTCATTAAATATAAGTGCTCTTTGTTATGGTTTATTTTCTTGTGTATTTATTCCATTGTGTATTTATTTATCTATGAATTTTGTATCCATATTATGCATGCTTGTTGGTTATTGTTGTGTGCGACGTATGGTTCATTTCTGTTATGTTGTAGCATACATATTTATCTATGCATGTGAATACTTCGTGCATATTTATTAATTAAACGCTAGATCAGAAGTCGAAAGAAGTCTAGAAGTGGGCTTGAAGTGGCATAGCCCGAACTACGGGTGGATGGGTATGTTACATATTGCTCCACAATGAATAGAGACTAGATATGTGAAACCAAATCCTAGGGCCAACTAAAAATCCAACAGCACACCAAAATAAAGAAAAAAAGAGGCCAAATGCACACAAATAGGATATAGTAGCTGAAAAGGGGCCTCCCTCACTAGAGTAGGTATTCCTTGTTCAAGAGGAGAGTGAGACTCCCTTCAAAATATTGGAGGTATCATAATCAATTATAAGGGCCCTTGTGGGCTTATAGTGCAGTCACTCAGATCCTCCCGGAGAGGTAATCCTCCATAAAGGATGTGTGTTGTCCAACCCTTATCTGACTCAGGGTACCTACAGAATAACCCCTGCAAGTATCCTATGTGGCTACCTATGTCAAGAAGCTATAGCCACCATGATATAACTGATGTGCAAGTGAACAGTTGTAAGTCTATTCCACCCTATGGGCAGGGTAATAAAGCCCAAAATCTTGAAGGTGTCGCCTCTCATGGAGGTAAAGGTACTAGCAAGAACCCTATATATGAATTAAACTACATAAATATCTCTGATGCTAAGAAGGTATTAGAGGTCTATCTCTGCAAACTTCACGTGACCTTTTGCTTAACTCTGATCTGAGCAGAGCCTCCTAATGTTACTAATTACACAATGGGTTTCACCACTACCTAGTGAAACACATATGTTTAGTTTAATAGCCTTGGAGAATTTTACTCACAAAATCCTATTCCAAGACCCTATATCCTATTCTTGTTTGTGTACCCTGAACAATAAAATCATTTCTAATCAATTTTAGTTAATCAACATTAATTTTAATGGATTTTTTTACTCAAGAGGTGTGGTCGTGAAACTGATGATATTAGGACTCAACATATCAAAGAAACGAATAAAAATACTGCTAAGTCCTAATCTTAAATTCTCAAGAAATGGTAAGCTTTTAAACGCAAATTTCAATGCAATGTCTACAATTTCAATAAAATGCAATATTTCCACATGTATCAAGATCAATACTAAATAACAAAAGAGAAAATTCCATGATGCAAAATGGGAATTTGTTTTTTGTATTTTCAATATAAAGAAAAGAAAATGCAAGGACAAAATAACAGCTTTAGATACAAACCCTACTGCAAGAAAAAAGAGACAAGCCAAGAAGGATACCAAGATGAAAACACAGACCAATGTGCAAGGACATCCAATGAAAAATATGATAAGAAATAATATCGCCCAAAAAATCAACTATAAGAACGTTTCCTATCACTCTATAAGCACTCAACAGTTAGGACATAGACCTAAGAAGACTCAACAACCAACCAAACTCACCTAACAAACACCAAACTCGACCAGTAAGCCTAAAGCATTGATGTAAATGAATGTTTGAGCAATAGTCATGTATGTACACGCCCTACAGAAGGACAACTCATGCATGTACATGCATATCAATGAAACAATCGTGTATATGTAGTAAAACACTGCCAGGGCAAGGATTAAGCCAAGAAATTCAGATGAAAAGTAAAAATAGGTTGTCAAGCAATCTCCTGACAAGGAAACTCAGGATAACAGAGAGCAAGTCAAGAACAAAAAAAATCCAAATCCGAAACAAAAGATCAATCCCCAGTAAGGTCACCAATTGTTTTACGAGGAAAATATCTCTATGGATTGGGGTAAACCACAACAGATGGAATGACACACAAAAATAAAATCTAATCCCAAGTATGATATATAAACAAAATGCTAACAAGACAAGGTCAAGATACTATCTCCTATGGACATCCGATGAAGACCACCATTGAGCACACAACTCAAAGCTTTATACCTACAACTTGTCTTCAACAACCAAGATACACAAGCATATGGTGATAATATATAAAGTTATCTTATAAAATAACACAATCCATTAACATACATGATAAATACACCCATGGAATAATAATTAAAATATTTGCAAGATATCAATTGGACGAGAACAGAGTATTTCTACTAAAATAATCAACAAAAGTATATAGGTGAAAAACTTATGTGTCGACACATCTTGGAACCGAGAAACTAATTCCCTCCAGCTGGGCTTCCACCACTTCAATCCTCCACCAAAGGAAATATATTATAAAGGAAACGATGAGGTTCTCCATCAAAGAAGGAAGATCTTTGGGGATGAACAATGAGTTCATACTTTCAAGGATAAAGGTATGTAGACTCAATGTGAAGTGAAATTTCTCTAGAGTATATTTTCTCTCAAAAGTTGAATTGTCTCCTCTCCACAGCTTGGATATGGCTCAATTTACAGCCTTCAAATGGAACTTAAGGGCCGATTCAGAGCATTTCCATTATATGGAAGCTCAAGGATCATGGATCTTGTGATGTGACATGGAAAATCGACATCATTTTTAATTTTGAGCAACAAATTTGATGTACGATGGATGTAGTGGAGAAACCTACGTATACACTTGTTTTCTAACTAGTAGGGAAGATATATGTGGAAAAATGTGTTTTTTTTTCTCCGGAAGGTTAAAAATGGGACTTCAAGTTTGCTTAGGGAAATGGAAAGGCCATCCAAGAAAGTTGCATGGGGTGAGGAAAAATTTTCTATAATAGAAGAAGGCCCAACATGGAGCCAATAAGCATGTAACGTCGAGAGTTCACCTCAAGAATCATCTAGTGAGGAAACTGACAGTTCCAAGGAATTTTCTAGAAGTGGGACTAGTTCACCCTTTCAGGGGAGAAGAAAAAGGAGAAAATGAGCCAAGAGTGATGGTCCTGAAGAGTTTAAGAAAACCAAGATTCCCACTTTTGATGGGGATATTAAGAAGGAGGAATAAGTAGAAGCTTGGCTACTTGTCCTAAAAAAGTACTTCAAAGTCCATGACTACTATGAAAACTTAAAGGCCCAAATAACCATTTTAAAATTGAATGGAAAGGCCTCCATCTTATCAAAGGACCTTAGAAATGTGAAAGGAATCCACGAGAAGGAGTTGTCCTGGAAAAAAATTAAGAAATATTTCAAGAATAAGTACCTATCTAAGAGGTACTATGATGAAAACACTAAGGAGTTTTATGAACTCAAGTTAGGATAACTCACCATGGATGATTATGCCAACAAATTTCTTGATTTGATAAGGTATGTACCTTGCATCAAGGATGAAAAGACAAAGAAACAATGATTCATTAGTGGAATACCTCAGTCTTTTTGAGACATAATCGAGTTTGATGAACCTAAGAACTTAGAAGAAACCATTAGGAAGAAAATGTACTACTATGAGAAATTGAAGCATAAGGAAAAACCTCATAAAGAGTGGAAAAAGGAAAGAAAATTAGGATTTAAGAAGAAAGGGTTTAAACCCTAAATATTTAAGAACCCTAGGAAAGGATCTAAGATGAGCCTTCCTACTAAAAGTGTGTATCAACAAAATTTCCCATCCCAAAGTGGAAATAAACCCTTTGGATCAACCACAGGAAAGGCTAATATTGAAAAGAGAGAACCATTGAAATGTTGGGGTTGTGGAGAAGAACATTTGTTGAGAGACTGCCCACATAGACAACAAGACAATAGGACACCTACAAAATCTAGGAATCTACCACAATCAATGATGTGGCCAAGAGCATGCTGCGAATTTATGCATCCTTGTATAATAGACAGGATTATAACCAAGATTCAATAGTGGAGATGGAAGGTATGATTACTATCCATCCTATTTCTATTTTGATTGACCTTGGTTCTAATTTGAGTTATATTTCCCCTCAAGTTGTTTGGAAATGTAAGTTGCAGCCAGTAAAACATGCTAAGTCATGGTTGCTACAACTAGCCACTGAAACAAAAATAAAGCTAATAGAGGTCTTACCAGCATGCCAATTCATAGTGAATGGGCTAGCCACCCAAACAACACTAAACATACTTCCTTTATGATCTTACGACATGCTGCTTGGAATTGATTAGTTGGCTTCCCATAAATCCAAACTAGATTGTTACAATAAAACATTGGAATGTGAAATCTGTTGAGGATAGTACAACATGATTAGAGGACCACCCTATATTAAGAGAATACAAACTTGTGTTTCCAGAAGAGGTACCGGGTCTACCTCCAAGAAGAGATATTGATTTCTCAATATAACTTGTACCTAGGGCGGTGCCAATGTCTATAGAACCCTATCAAATGAGTATGCCAAAGTTAGTTGAGCTCAAACTACAGATAAAGGAGATGTTGAATAAATTTTACATCCTTCCTAGTGTGTCCCCTTGGGGAGCACCATCTTTGTTTGTGAAAAAAAAGTATGGCACACTCATATTGTGGATAGACTAACGACAACTCAACAAGATGAAAATTAAGAATAAGTATCCCTTGCCAATGACCTGTTTGACCAACTAAGTGGTGCTACAATATTATCCAAAATTGAATGAAGGTCTGGATATCATCATGTCTGAATTAAAGATGAAGACATCCATAAAACAACCTTTAGAACAAGATATGGGCACCACAAATTTGTGGTGGTGCCATTTGGGCTTACCAATGCACCGACCACCTTTATGTGCTTGATGAATAATGTACTCAATAAATTCTTGGAAATATTTTTGCTGGTATTCATAGATGCAATTCTGATCTATTCTAGGAGCAGGAAAGAGCATGAAGAGCACCTCAAGTCAGTTATTCAAGTGCTAAGAGAGAACAAGCTCTATGCAAATTTTAGCAAGTGTGTTTTTTTTTCAAAAATGGTTAATTACTTAGGGCATTCCATCACTGAGGAAGGAGTGGTAATTGACCCTGAAAATATCAAATCCATCATGGATTGGCCTACACCCAAGTATGTCTCTGATATTGGATCCTTTATGGGCCTAGCGGGATACTATAGGAGGTTCATAAAGGGGTTCTCTAGAATTGGTTGTCCAATCAGCTCCCTACAAAAAAAGGGAGTTAAATTCATTTGGAAAGTAGAGTGTGAGAAAGGTTTCACTAACTAAAACATGTTTTAACCAATGCACTAGTGATGAAAATTTTAGACCCAAACAAGGACTTTATGGTGTGTACATATGCATGCAAGGAGAGACTCAAAGGAGTCCTAATGCAAGAAGGGAATGCAATTTGTTATGAATCCAAAAAATTAAATGAACATGAATCAATTATTTGAATCACGACTTGAAATTGGATTCCATAGTACATGCTTTAAAAATGTGGAGGCATTACCTCCTAGGAAAAAGATTTGTACTTATGAAAGACCACAGTGGGTTGAGATACTTGTTTGACGAGCCCAAAATCAATGCTAAGAAAGATAGGTGGATGGCTCTCAGTGAATTTTGTTTTGAAATCAAACATATTAAGGGAAAATAAAATAGAGTGGTTGATGCCCTCGGTAGAAGTATGAAAGTGATTCTCTTGGAAGTTGTGAGTACATGTGAATCAAACATCAAGGAGATCGTCATAAGTGCACAAGAAGTAGATGAGTTCTTCAAAACTGTGAAAGCATGCATAGAGAAAGAGCCCACAGGGCTGAAGTATGAGGACTATAAACTATTGAATGATGGCCTACTAACTTACAAAGGTATATTTTATATCCCAAAATATGATGACTTGAAGAGGTTCATACTGGATGAACTACATAAAATACCATACACTGGTCACCCTAGTTATCCAAAGATGATCACATCCACCAAGAAAATATTTTCTTGGTCAAGAATGAAAAAGAACATAGCTAACTACTTGGATAAATTCTTATAATTTCAATAGGTTAAGATTAAGCATAGGAACCCAACAGGTCTGTTGTATCCCCTACCAATTCCAAAGTGGAAATGGGAAACCATATCCATAGATTCTATCACCGGATTGCCTAAATCAACCAAGAAGAATGATACCATTATGGTAGTTATGGATAAGATGAGAAAGGTTGCTCACTTTATTCATGTGAAGTCAACTTGCAAGGAAGTAGATATTTCCAATATATTCATGAAATAAATCTTTAGACTACATGGAATTCCTAAGTAAATCATATCTAACAGGGATACAAAATTTATGTCAAACTTTTGGAAATATCTATTTTTTGGTTTTGAAACTAAATTATTATTTAGCACAACCTATCACCCTCAAACTTATGGACAATCAATTAGGGTAAATAAAGTATTAGAGGATAAGTTAAGGATGCATGTTATGCATCAGCCCAAGAAGTGGGAAGACAACCTACCAATCGTAAAATTTTATTATAACAATGGCTATCACGAGTCATTGAAGATGAGCCCCTTTGAGGTTGTCTATGGTAGACAATGAAACATCCCAATCAGTTGGAATAACCTAGTAGACATAATAAAACTTGGATGATACCTACTAAAATAAATGGAACAACATGTAGTTAAAATAAAAACGAATCTAAAGATAGCTCAGGACCGATAGAAGAGATATGTAGAAAAAAAATAAGACTCCTAGGGAGTTCGAAGTAGGGGATCATGTGTATCCTAGAATTAGACCAAGAAGAATTTCCTTGAGAATGGGAACTTGTGCTAAGCTGGAACCTTGGTTCTGTGGACCTTTTAAAAACATTTACAGAGTGGGACTTGTAGCATATAGAATAGCACATCCTCCCATAGTGAAAGCACATAATATTTTCCATGTTTAATTACTAAAGAAATATGTACATGATTCTAATCATATAATTGACTAGTCTATGATCCAGGTAGAACCATAAGGAGAATTCCTTCCAGAACCACAATGCATACTAGACCAAAAAGAGATACCACTCAAGAACAAAACTATTTCCCAGGTCAAGGTGCAGTGTAAATACTTTGGACAAAATGAAGCCACATGGGAATAGGAGGATTCCATGAAACAAGAATACCCATTTGTGTTCATTGTTGTACATAAAAACTAGAGCGGCAGGTAGAACACCGAGGAAGTGTTCCTTTTTAAGAGGGAGGGGATTGTATCACCCATGTTTCCCCCATATTGTAAATATTATTATTCTTTTGAACAAGACTATGGACATATTTTTCATGTGAATGTTGGAAAAACAATGAACCTTGCTATAGAGGGTAATGTATATATATTTTTATTAAATAAAACGAAATTGTGGCATGATTATTGAAACATGGTTTCCAATATATATCATTATGCATGAGAGGGGATGGTAAGGGGAACCAATAATGGTTGACATGACCCCTACCATGCTAGTACTCTACTCGATATAAATTACTCAAACCCAGAACAATCTTCTGGCCCAGAAAATTTAATTACCAGTAAGGTTGGTAGTTGGGAATTACTCCTCAAGAGTTAATGAGGATATGGGAAGAGTACCATCTAAAAAAATTCCTGATCCGACCCATGAAATATTGTTGGGTAAGGAAAGAAAAGGAAATAAAATCGTAGAGGAAGAGAGTAGAAGAGGAGACACACGAATGGGTCTAAGGACCATTTGTAAAGAAGAGAAGAGTGCCTAAGGCTCTCTCGTTATAAAGGAGAAATAGGAAATAAGTTTTTATGGTTACAGGAGAGACTCGATAGTGTTTTCTAATAAATTTGATAAAAAGAGTTGTAGTGATTGAGTGAGAGATCAAGACATGCTCCCTTACTTGGTGGATAGAAAATGGACTTCCAAATTCCTGTGGGAAAAGGAGAGTAACCTCAGGAAAAGGAGAGTAACCCGTGTCCCTTACTGGTCAAAAGAATAACCTCTCTCATGGAATCATGATCTATATAGGGGGAGGCTAGTGGAAGAAGACTCCAAGAGAAACAATGCCTATGGTTGGGTGGAAAATGGAACCCCTTTCAAAAGTTTCCAACTAATTTCCAAGTTGCAGATAAGTGTGATTATGAGACTATATTGTATTGATTGTTTTTGTTAAAAAATGAGTTTTCTTGAGATAAATGATGGAATAATTTGTTTATTTGTTGAATGGTAAAAATTGTAACTCTGATGGCCTTGTGGTGTGGGAAATTTAAAGTGGAATTTGAATACCATATTATGTCAATGGATTTTGTTGAATTCATGTTTAATAGAGGAGGAATGTTATTAATGGGTTTTTAAGAGAAACTGGGGTAGAAGGCGAGTTGACCTTCTATATAGGTATATTTTCACCAAACCTCAAAAAACATTGTTCGAGGATTAGGTCTGTGAATACATAGTTAGGATGGAATCTAAAGGACTTTCTCAAACTCATCCATCCCTAGAATTCCCTTTTTCTATTATAGAATTTGAGTTTTGTAAATGGAAGGTGCTTCCTTCAAACCCTTCTTCCAAGTGACCGTAGAATCGATTCTGCAGACTTAACCAAATATTGGGTAAGATTTAGGAGTGTAACCCTTGAGGGTTTGTCAACGTCCCATATTGCATGAAATGCAAGACATTTCCACACTAATCCTATAAAAATAGAAGAAGAGTTTAATCAAGGAAGAAAATGACACAAGGAATCACACAGTACACATATATTTACCTCAAAAACCCTTAACCAGGGAAACCAACATTCCTTTGAGCGTTGTTCTCTCTTGTTGTCTTATTCATTCACAATAAAAGGTTACATGTCTAACCTTTGTCCACACCTAAGACACAATCGACATCATACCCTCTTTCAAAGACAAGAACAAACCTATAGCCAATTTGGCTTACATATGCATGACCAACTACCTACGATCACCATGCACTAGCATTACAACATTATCATTCTCGAAATAGATTTTATGGACTTACAACATGCCTCTTTATAGGATTTACACCAAGGAAACCCTAAATATTGGTGCCCAAAAATGGTTATAGATACACGCATACCATTGGCTACAAATCCCACAAATACCATGATTTTGGTACAGTCAACTCCAATTCGGGTTTATCAGTCGGCCTTCATTCAGTCTCTAGTCGATCATCTCGCACCTACACTTCAACCTCTTGTTTTCAATATCTTCGACTTTGACTTTACCCAATTGACTCCCTCGACCTTCGAATTTCTATCGATGTACCCCAACTTTGACCTGTTGTCGATCCACCTCGACTTCGACTTACTATAGATGTTGTCAATGTTGTTGATCTACCTTGAATTCAACCTTCAGTCGACTCACCTCAACTAGAATTTCACTGCAAATAATAATACAACCCAACATTCTCCCACTTGTTGTCTTCTTTGCTGAAATAGGAGATTCCTAAACATTCTCTCACAGACCCAGGGAAACAATGCCCATTGCCTCTCTACACCAAGAGAAATTCAAAACACTCACAACCTTATTCAACAAGTCTTCTATTAACCCAGATGGATCTTAGTGGCCATCCACCTTTTCCACTGAATCACCATTTTGAGCCTGTGCTTTTGATAAACCATGATATTCACCCTTTTGATAGGGAATGGAATGTAATATCATCTTCATTTGTTAATTAAAAACATCATGGAATGATTTCCTAGTGGTCTTAGGTACATGAATACAACATAGTGTTAATGCACTAAATCCCATTAGAACTCGACAGTTAAGCACACTCAGGCTAGAGTAGTATTGGGATGGGTGATCGTCTCGGAAGTAATAGTGTTTTATATGCCTACGACATTTTATAAAATTAGTCCAATTTATCCCACATGCATCATGGGAATTGTTCTCCTCTCACTCTCTCATATATAATTGAGGTTGTTAGCACTCTGTAATTTGCCTAAGGCTGTTGAGGCAATCACAAGGGTAACCTCAAACCACTTCGAGTCTTGGATCTAGCCCTCCAAGACTCAGAGAGGGATCTCTCTTTTAGATTTAACATTGTTTGTAATAGGACTGATGTTAGGCTAGCTATAAAAGCAAGGAAAATATAGAGTTTTTGATTTTGAGATGGTTAGTTTGGGACAACAAGGAGAGCCATTGGGAAAATCGGGTCTGCGATTAAAAGTGATTCACATCTCGGATCTGAACAAGACTGTTACACAGGGAAAGGTAGCAGAAACATTGGATCGATTTAAGTTTTAATGGCATGGATTAGAGGAATAAATTGGTGAGGAAAAAACCAGGCACAGGAGCAGTTAAGAATTCCTGAACTAGCCTTTAGAAGATAAACATAAAGATCACCACAAGCTGAGAGGCCGAGTATCTGTTGATAAATTCTACCTCTATTACTTTCCTTCTGGTAATAAGAATAGAAAACAAATTGTAAAGAAGATAGGAAATACATTAACAAAGAAGAAAAACACCACCAATATCTCTACACGAGAATCCTGTGAACAGCTTGCACATCTCTGAATTGATCATCTAAAGTTACATAGAAGAAAAAGGTTCTCTGGTCGTACATAACCCACAGTCCAGCAATGAAAAAATAAAAGGACAGGTAGAGACCTCTCACACAGGTCTGACTCTCTCCTCACAACCCAGTAGAACCCCTATTCTATCTTTTACAAGTGTATAAATACACAAATCTCTAACTGTCCTCCAAGACCCGAGTCCATGACTCTGTTTTCTGAAAATAGAAAACAGTTGCCAAAATATACACATGTCAATTTCCATCTAAAATGAATCGATCAGTAAACTAAAGGGAGATTTACAATTGTAACAACTGCCTTGACATTTGGCATATTGGAGGAGGTTTAAAATTCGTTGGCGAATAGACTGAACGCTGGAGGTTTTGTTGGAGACTGGCTGGAAACTGTCATTTGCCAATTGTCGCATTTTCCTCTAGAGCTTGGGATTGCTCAGTCACCTGTATAAATATTCCCTAAATATGTGGATGAGACTGTTGAAGTCGGGTTCCCTGTTTGCCACATGTTTCATTCATCTAACCGCTGCCTGAAAAATGGGAAACTTCTGCCACCTCCCTGTAGCTGCTGCCTCGGATTCTGAAGACACTTCCAGCCTTATTTTGCTTAGATTTGGAGTCAATAAACCAGCTGTGTGTCTGCACTTAAGTTGCCTAACTGTTCCGCAGCTTAACCAGAGTAGAAATAAAATGGCAAAGCATACATCACATGAGCTATTTTACCATCTTTACAAACATATGTTGTCAAGTCAAAAACTGATCATAAGATCTTTGAAATAATGTTACTAAAGTTCGTCACAATTGAATTTCGGATCCAACTCTAGCATCTGTTTCTCCACTCTTGGAATCTGACCTATCAATCCAACTAACCAGATTGCCATCCATCCTATAATCCTCAGTTTGGTTTGCATGTAGATAAACACATCTCAGTCTGAAGAGTCTCTCTAACTATTTTCTCTTTTCCTCTTATTTTCGTTTGTGTTTATGGAAATATTCAAAGTATCTGCAATTTTAATATACACATACTTTTTCTGACCATCCCCTTCCATACATAGATCCCCCATCTCTTGAATCAGTGACTGTAACTTACGATAACCATATTTTACCAGACAAAGTATTTTTTTTTTTGAAGGCCCTCTCATAATAAGAAGATGGCCAAGGGGTAACTTTCCTCCGTTCAAAGAAACAAGCCTTAGAATTTCATCCTTAAAATCACTGATGTCCTCAGTTTTCCCTGGGGAGGTTGAATTTACTCCTTTTGCTTCAAAACACAAACCATGTTTATCGACATCATTGGCATTCTTTGGTATTGGCTTGTAATTTCAAAAATGCATTCACTTCAGCTAAAACTTTTGATGAAAAGCATGATAATAATAAATGAGGTTTCCCAACCCTGCCCATTGGGTAAAACACTTTGACATGCCATGTTCATAGACTGATATGATCATTACCAGTAGAGCATTCAAATTTTAAAATGAGGTTTAGCATCAACGAGCACATTTCTTCTTCAACCACATATTTCTCTTCCATATTTTCATCAGTGGAGACAGAAAGTTTGTTTTTGTTTGAGGATTCCTATCTACCTCTCATATAGTATATGGATCAACAGTGAATGCTTTAGGCTGTGAGATGCTATCGTGAGATTTCTTACTCACATCTGTATGTGTCTCATTGACTGTCGTTTTGTTCAATAGAATGTGCACGAATAACCCTATCCAACAACGCCAAAGGAACAGGTTCTTCCCTACGCTGGTGTAGAGCAATCGTTGCAGTGTGTACAAGAGTTTTCCATTTATCCTTCCAGTTCCAAACTTTTCAACTGCTTGTACAAAAAACTTGACCTCAGCAACTGTAAATGGCCTCCTCATACGGGGTTTACCAATGTTTGTTCTCTTGGACCTATATATTCATCAAGAGATATTATTTCAGGAAGTTCCTTTTCTTCCCTTGTTGCCTCTTCAGTAGCAATCTCAGCTGGACTCATGTCTTGTGTATTGCGTTGTTGTTGACAGGTTGCGTGGAGTTGCAATCGACACCTTGAAACCGGTTTCAAACACCTGGTGGAGGGTTTTAAACGTTG
>JZKD02S1034516.1:883251-905372 GCA_000966675.3 Picea glauca | reverse complement strand
ATAATATCCATAATATCCAAGTCATAAGTTGATTCCCATAATTTATGGGGTGATAACAACGGCTCCACCTGGGGATGGTACTTTCCCTGTTAAGTGCCAAGAATCCAGTTTCCTGGTCATCCTGAACATACCTGTCTAGTAGCCTTCGTTGGTCTTATTCTCAGGAAAACTTTGAAAAACAGTGATCAGTAGCTTAGGGCCTTCTCTTCGGGCTTCAACCAACTGACCAATGTCCCTCACTTCAGAAAATGCAAGTAAAGACTGAAAATTAAAAACCGGTATGTACAATGGGAAGTGAGTTCTTCAAATCTCTTACTGAGGAGGGATATAATGTTTCATCATTCTGCCATTCACAGGTGCTCCTGGCAGATATGACCCATCGACATTGTTTAGCAAAAAAGCATTGTTTCCTATGAAAGCTTGGATCATGTAAGGCCCTGTCCATAGATGATCAAATTTCCCATGCTTTCCCTTGTCCTCGTTCCTGGCATCCCATCTCAACACTAGGTCTCCCAGCTCAAAATCATCCTCCTTGGTTCGTTTTTCAAAGATCTTCTTGATGTTCTCTTGGATGAATTGTGTTTTGTTGAAAACATCTTCTCTAGTCTGTTGCAGATGAATCATTTGATTGATTCTTCTCTGGGAGTCATTTGGCCCAGCTTGCATTTCTTGAAGTAACTTCATGACAGGGACTCCCAAAGAAGTTGGGAACACAACCTCAGTACCGTAGACCAGATGGTATGGTGACATACCAATTGACCTTTTGGTGGTCAGTCTATCTGCCCATAAAGCAAATACCAGCTTATCATGCCATGATTTTTTATTCTCCTGCAATGTTTTCTTGATGATATTTACCAAAGTCTTGTTTGAGGATTCCGCCAACCCATTTCCCCGAGGGTAGTAGGCTGTGGAATGCCCCAAGCCAATGTGGTAACGATTTCATAAATCAATGATTTTCTTCGACTGAAAGGCAGTTGCATTGTCAATAATGATATTTCTAGGACAACCAAAATGAGACAAAATATTATTTTCAAGAAATTTAATAATAACAGAGTCAGTGGCTTGCCTGCTTGGTACAGCCTCGATCCATTTGGTAAAATAATTAGTGGCGGTAAGAATCCACCTATGTTGGCCTGAATATGGAGGGTGTATTTCACCAATGAAATTGAGTCCCCATTGCTGGAAAGGGGCCTCAACTGAAATTGGTTTAAGAGATAAAGGAAGGAGTTTCCTTTTACCCTCAAACAGTTGGCACTGGTGACATGTTGTTACTTTCTGATGTACATCTGCAAACAGGGTGGGCCAGTAAAATCCAGCTCTGAGTATTTTGTTGGCCATAACCTTCCAGTTCAAATGGCCACCACATTCTCCCACATGAAACTCCTGCAACACTTTATCAGCTTCATCTTTCAGTAGACAATTTAAAAGAATACCTGCAAGGTCTTTCCAATACAAATTTCCTTCTAGAATACAGAATTTCAATGCCTTCAACTTTAAGAATCTAGCTTTAGTTTTAGTCAAACCAGGGGGAGCTTGTAAATTTTGTAGAACTAAAATAAGGTCTGCATACCATGGAGAGTTGATAAAAACCTCTCTAACGTTTGGAGTCGCCATCTCGCCCTGTTCATCTGCCACATCCAAAAAATTAATGTCGAGAGCCTGAAAGTTACATTCAACCATTAGTTTAGCAAGGCCTTGGCCTTTGATCAGTTTTGTGGGCTTAATCTCTATGTCATACTCTAGAATGACTACAATCCATTTTCCCCTTCTCCCATCAAGGTTTTCTTGTGTCAAGATATCTTTTACTACCGCGTTTGGGACATAAGCTATGATGTGGGAATGGAGAATATAGACCCTGAAATCCTTGATAGCCTTTACCAAAGCGAAAGCCTGCTTCTCCATAATATTGTAGTTCAAGACATCATCTCTTAAATCTTTGCTGAAGAAAGCTATGGGTTGTTCATACCCTTCACTGTTCTTCTGCAGTAATACAGCTGCTATAGTATGTTCAGAGGAGAAAGAAAAAAGATAGAAGTCTTTAGTGAAATCGGGACTAATCAAAACTGGGGCTTCTGTAAGTGCTCGTTTTACCTGTTCGAAGGATTGCCTGGACTCAGGATCCCATTTTATTTTCGCATCCTTTTTTAGTAGGTTTGTAATGTTTTGAAGGAGCTCGGCCAGATTAGGGATGAATCTTTGAAGAAAGTTAATTTTCCCTATAAAGGACTGTAGCTCCTTTAGGTTTCTTGGGTGTTCTATATTTAGTATGGCCTCTATTTGGCTGGGGTCAATTCTAATTCCCTCTTTAGAGATGATGTGTCCCAGCAGTTTTCCTTCTTCTAACCCAAAAAGACATTTCTTGGGATTCAAAGAGATCCTGAACCTTCTACACTTTTCGAAAAATCGTCTAAGATGCCACAGGTGTTCATCATCGGATTGGGAAAACACAGTCACACCATCTATATAAATGACAATAAACTTACCTGACTCTTCTACGAAGGCGATATCCATTGCCCTCTGGAGTGTGGCTCTTGCGTTCATCAAACCAAAAGGCATCTTCACATACATGAAAGTGCCCCAAGGTGTGGTGAAAGTGGTTTTTTTCTGATCGTCTGGATGGACTAGGCCCTGGTTGTAGCCCGAGAAACCATCTAGCAGAGAAATTCGACTGGACTCGACCACTCTTTGCAAGAGGTGATCCATTTTAGGCAAGGGGTAATTATCCTTCAAGGATTCTTTGTTCAGATTTCGGAAATCTATGCAGAGTCTGATCTCCCCAGTTTTATTACGTGTAGGGACTAAATTAGAAACCCACTTAGAGAAATGTAATGGGACTATGATCTTGGCCTTGTACATTTTATTAATATCTTTTTCTATCAGGGGAAGCAACTTGGGATTTATCCTCCTAAGCTTCTGCCTAAACGGTTTCTGGTCTTCCTTTAGGGGAATCCTATGTTGTATGATGCTGGTGTCATGGGCTTTCAGATCTTCATAGCCCCAGGCAAAAACGTCTGAATATTCTTTGAATAGTTCAATGTACTTAAGCTTTTGTTCTGGGGGTAAAGATTTGGACAGTTTGACCATCCTAGGCTTCTCTTCAGTTCCTATGTTGCAGTCCTCGCTGCTGAGGCAATCACAGAGGTAACCTCAAACCGCTTCGAGTCTTGGATCTAGCCCTCCAAGACTCAGAGAGGGATCTCTCTTTTAGATTTAACTTTGTTTGTAATAGGACTAATGTTAGGCTAGCTATAAAAGCAAGGAAAATATAGATTTTTTGATTTTGAGATGGTTAGTTTGGGACAGCAAGGAGAGCCATTGGGAAAATGGGGTCTGCGATTAAAAGTGATTCACATCTCGGATTTGAACAAGACTTTTACATAGGGCAAGGTAGCAGAAACATTGGATTTATTTAAGTTTTAATGGCGCGTATTAGAGGAATAAATTGGTGAGGAAAAAACTAGGCACAGGAGCAGTTAAGAATTCCTGAACTAGCCTTTAGAAGATAAACATAAAGATCACCACAAGCTGAGAGGCCGAGTATCTGCTGATAAATTCTACCTCTATTACTTTCCTTCTGGTAATAAGAACATAAAACAAATTGTAAAGAAGACAGGAAATACATTAACAAAGAATAAAAACACCACCAATATCTCTACACAAGAATCCTGTGAACAACTTGCACATCTCTGAATTGATCATCTAAAGTTACAGAGAAGAAAAGGGTTCTCTCTTCGTACATAACCCACAGTCCAGCAATGAAAAAATAAAACGACAGGTAGAGACCTCTCACACAGTTCTGAATCTTTCTTCACAGCCCAGTCAAACCCCTATTCTATCTTTTACAAGTGTATAAATACACAAATCTCTAACTTTCCTCCAAGACCCGAGTCCATGACTCTATTTTCTGAAAATAGAAAACAGTTGCCAAAATCTACACATGTCAATTTCCATCTAAACGAATCGATCAATAAACTAAAGGGATATTTACAATTGTAACAGCTGCCTTGACATTTGGCATATTGGAGGAGGTTTCAAATTCGCTGGCGAATAGACTAAACGCTGGAGGTTTTGTTGGAGACTGGCTGGAAACTGTCATTTGCCAATTGTCGCGTTTTCCTCTAGAGCCTGGGATTTCTCTACCACCTGTATAATTGTTCCCTAAATATGTGGATGAGACTGTTGAAGTCGGGTTCCCTATTTGCCACATGTTTCAGTCATCTAACCGCTGCCTGAAAAATGGGAAACTTCTGCCACCTCCCTGTAGCTGCTGCCCTGGATTCTGAAGAAACTGCCAGCCTTATTTTTCTTGGAGTCAATAATCCACCTGTGTGTCTGCACTTAAGTTGCCTAACTGTTCCGCAGCTTAACCAGAGTAGGAATAAAATGGCAAAGCATACATCACATGAGCTATTTTACAATCTTTACAAACATCTGATGTCAAGTCAAAAAATGATCATAAGAGCTTTGAAATAATGTTACTAAAGTTCGTCACAACTGAATTGCGGCACCAACTCTAGCATTTGTTTCTCCACTATTGGCATCCGACCTATCAATCCAACTAACCATATTTCCATCCATCCTATAATCCTCGGTTTGGTTTGCATGCAGATAAACACATCTCAGTCTGAATAGTCTCTTTAACTATTTTCTCTTTTCCTCTTATTTTCGTTTGTGTTTATGGAAATATTCAAAGTATCTGCAATTTTAATATACACATACTTTTTATGACCATCCCCTTCCATACATAGATCCCTCATCTCTTGAATCAGTGACTGTAACTTACGATAACCATATTTTACTAGACAAAGTCTTTTTTTTTTAAGGCCCTCTCATAATAAGATGCAAGATGGCCAAGGGGTAACTTTCCTCCGTTCATAGAAACAAGCCTTAGAATTTCATACTTAAAAGCACTGATGTCCTCAGTCTTCCCTGGGGAGGTTGAATTTACTCCTTTTTCTTCAAAACACAAGCCATGTTTATCGACATCATTGGCATTCTTTGGTACTGGCTTGTAATTTCAAAAATGCATTCACTTCAGCTAAAACTTTTGATGAAAAGCATGATAATGATAACTGAGGTTTCCCAACCCTGCCCATTGGGTAAAACACTTTGACCTGCCCTATTCATAGACTGATCTGATCATTACCAGTAGAGGATTCAAATTTTAAAATGAGGTTTAGAATCAGCGGGCACATTTCTTCTTCAACCACATATTTCTCTTCCATATTTTCATCAATGGAGACAGAAAGTTTGTTCTTGTTTCATGATTCCTATCTACCTCTCATATTGTATATGGATCAACAGTGAATGCTTTAGGCTGTGAGATGCTATCATGAGATTTATTACTCACATCTATATGTGTCTCATTGACTGTCACTTTGTTCAATAGAATGTGCACGAATAAACCTATCCAACAACGCCAAAGGAACAGGTTCTTCCCTACGCTGGTGTAGAGCAATCGTTGCAGTGTGTACAAGCATTTTCCATTTATCCTTCCAGTTCCAAACTTTTCAACTGCTTGTACAAAAACCTTGACCTCAACAACTGTAAATGGCCTCCTCATACGACGTTTACCAATGTTTGTTCTCCTGGACCTATATATTCATCGAGAGATATTATTTCAGGAAGTTCCTTTTGTTCCCTTGTTGCCTCTTCGGTAGAAATCTCAGCTGGACTCATGTCTTGTGTATTGCTTTGTTGTTGACAGGTTGCGTGGAGTTGCAATCGACACCTTGAAACCAGTTTCAAACACCTGGTGGAGGGTTTTAAACGCTGCTGGTTCAACACCTGTCGCTGTGTTTATATATATATTTTTTGATTCTCTGCGCAATATCCCATATTCGCGCGGAGAAGGGATTTTAAAACCTTTATATATTGGCATGTTTGCAATATGCATTCGATGAAGTGAGCCCGATCCCGAGCCCGAGACTTGGGCGTTGGGGTTTGGTGTTTGCGCTGACTTTGGCTTGTGTGTCTGCTCTTGGTGTTGAATGCGTGGAGATTGGCCCTCGGCCAATATAAAATTTTGGACCATAATTTTTTTTTAACTTTTGCATAAAACTTCTACATAAAGGCCGAGGGGGGCCACTTTTTGCTTAATTCACCAAAATAAGTTATAAAAACCCAATTTTGGCGAGTAAACCCAACCTAATATTTGACCCACCAAAGTAAAAATTTCGCCATTCAAACCAATTCACCATTTTTTGCTTAAAAATGAACCAAAACTCGCTTTGAAACTTGTGCGCAAGAACTTATCTTATGCTTGGTCAGTGTCGTGCGCTTTTCGCTGCCTTTTCCAAGCGTCGTGAGCGAACACATGTGCTTGGAAAACATAAATATTATTCAGAACACTGATCCCCTATTATATAGGGTTCTAACATAGGTGAAGGAGGTCATTTAAGAAGGAAATGGAGTGTGATGTAAAGCTTCTTGCGAATGAAGTGTAGCCAACATCTCTTTCTTTTTAGATATAAGATACCCCATTTTTCCAGTTTGTGTTCTACAATGTTTTTCTATATTATTCAGTAATAGAAGTTGGGTTTCACTGTATTCATGTGTTCTCTTCCATATTTTTGTGTATTTCATTGTTATATCTTGGTTATATCTTTTCCTTCATGTTGTTCTCAAAATAATCTGGATCAGTGGTATCAGAGTAGTCTACTCGTTATTTCTCAGAGAAGGTCCCTAACAAGGTCAGGTTATATATATTTGGGTCTCAAGCTAGTTTCTCTTAAGGACAACCACTCTCGCTAACCCAAACAACCTCCCATGGCAGAAGAAAAGAGAGATGACAAAGTAGGAGATCCTTTCAAGACATTGCTCTAGGAATCCCTTGTGCGACAAAGGAACGAGATGATGGACAACTTCGCTTAGATTCTTCAAATACTATCGATGGTAACAACTGAGACATCTTTGACAAGAAACCATTTCACAAGTGTGACTCCCTTCAAGGTACAAGTCAATTTTGATATCCCCTTATTTGAAGGCTAGATAGATGCAAATTCTCTAGAAAAATGGTTGAATCTTCTCGAAGGTTATTACTTTTTCCAAAAAAATTCCGACAGTGAAAAGATCACCTCCGCGCTCTTTAAAGCCTTTTCCCATGTCAGATCTTGGTGGGAAGGTTACTGGGAGAGGTACATCATGGATGAATCTACACTATTTTTTAGAGAACCCACTTGAGTGGCCTTTGTATATTCCCTAAAGGAGGATTTATACCCTGTCGGAAACTATGATGATCAATACATGAGATGGACAACTCTGCATAAAGAAAGAGACTAGACAATGTTAGAGTACACCAACATATTTCATACCTTGTGCTCAAAGTTGTGTATCAAAGACTCCGAGAGACACCTGGTTTTGAAGTAATGAAGTGTTCAACATAGGTACATACAAACACAGATGGATTTCTTGGACATCTCCTCACTAGGATTTGATTATTGATATGAAGTCAAAATTGAGTAGAAATTCAAGCAACAGAGTAAGCGGGAGAAGAATGGACAGAGCAAGGAAGGCCAGCTGCAAGAGAGACATTCCTAGATGCAGGAAAAGAAGGGTAATGAGAAGTCTAAGAAAGACACTAGAAATTGGTGTGAGTTCCACAACAACCCTTGGCACAACACTATTTAATGTCGCTCAATACAGTCATTGGTGGCTGAGCTCAAAGACAAAGATTCAAACCTAGACTTGGACCCTGATTCATAAAATAATAAAACAAGACAGATCATTGATGCATAACCCACTGTTACTATCACAACTGCAACAATCCAACCAGAAGAGGGTCCTGAGGAGGGGGATCGAATCTTCCATTCACACATGTGGGTGAATGGGACCCCACTGCATTTTATTGTTGATAGCAGAAGAAAAATAAACATCATCTCAACAGAGGTTTTCAAGAATTTGGATTTTCCAACAACACCACACCCGCAACCATACAACATCAGGTGTCTTTTCCAAGTTCAAGATCTTCATGTCAGCGAACAGTGTCGCCTGTCCTACGACATCAAGCCCTTCAAGGATGGGTTATTTTGTGATGTTTTCCCACTAGAAATATGTGATGTTATATTATTCCAACCATATATGTAGGGAATCATGTTATTTATGAGTCTTGAACCTGGAGCATTATTTTTACTCTAGGGGGTCAGCTATATAGGATACCAGAGGTAGGTCCGACTATTGTCCCACCAAAACAATGCCACAAAGTAACCTCTCATACTGCAAAGTTTAGCCTCTTCAAAATCTGATCAGAAGGTGAACATAATGACACTACAACCATTATATCCTCATCGCAAGACCTTTCTATCCAGCAGAATCAGATCAACAAGATTGTAGAAGATTCCCAAGATGTTCTTGTTGCACCTACGGGGGTGCCTCCACATTGACCAGTTAAGCAAGGTCATAACAGAACCCTTCATACTCTTCATGTTGCATCTTCACTGACAAAGTCATCACACACTTAGGTAGATCATGTATCCAGATTGGTTTAATATATCCAACCCCTCTAGCAACAGGTTCATGACAACCTTCAACAAGTTAATTAGGACAACTTCTTCAAAAAGGAAAGCAACACACCAAGCTTCAGATTTAGCAGAATTACCCCCATATCCCATGGGAACTTGATGCAATGGGGACCATTAATTCCTAGGGGGGGATGAATGATCCAAATGGATCTCAATGGCCATCCACCTTTTCCATTGAATAACCATTTTGATCTCGTGGCTTTGATAAACCATGATATTCACCCTTTTGATGGGGAATGTAATGTAATGTCATCTTAATTTGTTAATTACAAACATCATGTAATGATTTATTAGTGGTCCTATGTACATGCCTACAACATAGCATTAATGCACCAGATCCCATAAGAACTCCATATTTAAGCGCGCTCATGCTACAGTAGTATTGGGATGGGTGACTTCCCGGGAAGTCCTAGTGTTTGACATGCCTATGGAATTTTATAAACTCAGTCCAATTTATCCCACATGCATCATGGAAATTGTTATCCTCTCACTCTCTCATATATAATTGAGGTGAAGGAGGCCCTTTAAGCAGGCAATGGAGTGTGATGTAAATCTTCTTTTGAATGAAACATAGTCAACATCTCTTTCTTTTTAGGTATAAGCTACCCCATTTTTCTAGTTTATGTTCTACAATGTTTTTCTATCTTATTCAATAATGAAAGTTGGGTTTCACTGTATTTCTGTGTTCTCTTTGATATTTTTGTGTATTTCATTGTTATATCTCGGTTATATTTTTTCCTTCATGTCATTCTCAAAATAATTTAGATCAACTATGTTTTCCAACGTGTCTACTTTCCCTAGTAGCACCTTGCTACTTTCCACCATATCTCTTAGGAAATGGTATTGTACATCAATGTTCTTAGTCTTTGAATGATAAGAATGGTTCTTTGCCAGAAATATTGTGCTTTCACTATCACAACTTACCTTCATAACTCTCTTCCCAAACCCAATTCCTAAACACAACCTTTGAAGCCTTACCATTTCTTTGATTCCATGAGTAGCCTCCATGTATTCAACTTATGTTGGTGACAAGGCTGCCATCACCTATCACTTTCTCATCCAAATTATTGCTCCATCGAACATCTTGAAGACATATCCGTTGGTTGACCTCTGTTGATCCATATCTCCACCCCATTCGACGTCGACAAAGCCATGTATATCCAATTTATCACAGTCACCACCAATTTTTCCTTGATAGAATATAGCATAGTCTTTTGTGCCACAAAAATACCTGAATACTCTCTTAACAGTTTTCTAGTGCTCCTTTGCAGGTGTCGACATGTGCCTTCTCAACACACCCATTGCATGGGCAATGTATGGTCAAGTGAAGACCATCACCTACATTAGACTACCAACAACACTTTCATAGGGAACAGATTCCATGCCCTATATATCTTATTATGTCCTTAGACACTATTCAACAGTAAGCCTTGCTCCCACTATAATTGGCACCTTCAGTGATTTGCAAACCTGCATGTTGAATCGTTTCAGAACTATTTCAATATACTTCATCTAATTCAACCATATCTCTCTAGTGGCTTGATATCTCTTAATCTCCATTCCTGGAATGAATTTAGATACACCGATATCCTTCATGTTGAACTTGGAGGATAAATGCTTCTTCAGCTCCTTTATTGTGTCCTTGTTTTTTCCAATCAACAACATGTCATTGACATACAAAGCTACATATATGAAACACCCACCTTATTCCTTGGAATATATGCAGTGATCAACTTTGCTTCTCACAAATCCCAAACTAAGGATGTAATTGTCAAACTTTTGGTACCACATCCTTGGCGATTTCTTTAGACCATAAAGGGATATTTTTAGTTTTCACACCAAATCTTTCTTTCCATTTACTACAAATTCTTCAGGATGTTTCATGTAGAGTTCTTCTTCTAGGTCCCCATATAGGAACGTTGTCTTCACATCCATCTATTCTATCTCCATATTGAATCCTACAACCAGAGACATTAGTACTCTAATGGAAATTAATTTTTCAACATGGGAAAAATATCACCGAGGTCTACTCCCTTGAATTGGGAATATCCTTTCACTACCAGTCGATATTTGAAAATCTTGACTTTACCTACGACATTCATCTTCTTCTTGAACACCCACTTTCTACCAACATGATTTCTTCTGCTACGTAGCTTAACTAAATTCCATGTATAATTATTGTACAAGGATTTCATCTCTTTGACCATGGCGTCCTTCCAGAGTTTATCCTCTGCCGAGTCGACTACCTCACCGAATTACTTGGGATCATCATCGATGGTAGTTAACAAAAATACAGAACAAAAGTCAGGTAGACTGTACCTTTCAACTAGTTTTCTATTCCATCTAAACTCATTACCATCAGAGTTTGTTGTTCCACCTCCTCCTCAAATTCAATCGAATCATCACTGTTGTTCCACCTCCTCCTCAAATTCAATTGAATCATCATTGTTGTTCCACCTCTTCCTTCATCCATAATTCTTGTGCGATCCCAACACCACTTAGCATGCTCCTTGACCTATCCATCATTGTCCTATTAATTATCTTGGAAACTCCATTTTTTTGTGGGGTATATGGTGTGGTATTTTGGCGTGCTATGCCACACCACTTATAGAATTGATCAAATTCCTTTCCATAGAATTCACCACCATTGTCAATCCTCTTCTCTGTCTGGTTTTCCACAAGAGCATTAAATTCCTTAAATCTCTCAAAAACCTATGGTTTCTTCCTCATGAAATATATCCATGTATTCCAGGAAAAATCATCTATTAAGGAGACATAATATATGGATCCACCAAGTGAAGGAACTGTAACTGGGCCAAACAAATAACTATGCACCAATTCTAGAATCCCATTTTCCCTTGTCACTCCAGATGGGAACCTCACCTAACTTTGTTTCCCATATATGAAATGATCACAAAATTTGAATTCTAAACCACATTCAGGAAATCCTTCGACTATACCTTTTCTTTCCATAACTCAAAATCCTTTTTCTCCAATTTGTCTTATCCTGTCGTGCCATAACCTGGTCGGGTCGAGTTCATCATGTCTTGTTGAGTCGGTTTGAACCAACTTGGCTCGAGTGAGTCACGTTGTGCTGACATCAAGTTGGTTCGAGTCATATTCGATTCAATTTTAGGAGCAACGATGTTGTTGCATCCAGTCGAGTCGACATTCCCTAACAACCTCTACATGGTAACAATCCAAACTCCTTTCATTAAGACCATCACACCTATGAATATCTTACATAAATCCTTCTGAAACAGAGTATGCACACCTGCATCACTCATCTTGCTGATAGATAGATATCAGGTTTCTTTCCAAACCTGGAATGTGTAGCACACCTGGAGGGGTTCTTTTCCTCCTATCTTGTATTGTCTGTCGAAATCTTCCCTGTCTGGCAATTCTAGTTTTCAAGTCATCCCCCAAGAACACATCACCCCCATCATATTGTTCATATTCACAGAACCATTCTTTATGTGGTGTCATATGATAGGATGCTCCTGATTCGATCAACCAAACATATTGATCTGATTGTGTACTGGTCGATGCTAGGTACAAATCACCTCCCTTCTTCAAGGTCTTTTTTCTCTCAATCGACTGCTTCTCATTGGATCTAGAACTAACTTTTGTTTCCTTCGACTTATAGTCATTTTATAATTCCCAAATTTACCACATTTCTAGCATCTTCGCATCGAATAAACCAGGGATTTAGATATACCCTTCGAATCGAACTTTCTATCAAAGAATATGCCTTTGTCTCTATCTACTGGTCGACCTCTCATTACTAGACCATCTTTGGTCGATCCATCCATGTTATTTATTCTCATTTATTTCAACAACAGAGAATCAACCATGTCCTATAGTGCTAACGTGGTTTTACTACTCCCAATATCCATGACTAAGCTATCCCAAGAGTTCGATGAAGAACATAATAGGTTGATACATTTCTCCTCATCAATGATCTTTATATCCACATACGATATTTGGGTTAACATGGTGTTAAACACATTTAAATGACCAGTGACCTGAATTCCATTGTTCATCCTCAGAATATACATTTTCTTTCTAAGAAACAACTTCCCATCTTGTCCCACAGTTTCTTGGCCAACTATTCACTCATGACATTCAACAACACCGAATATGCAAGACAAAGTTGTATCGTACTTCTAGATTTTCTATCGATTTTATACCATTATTCCATCGACATGCTTGTTAACTGAGTACCTGGATAGATTGTTGTCCATTATTCTCGATTCACAAGAAGATATTATATTTTAGGCTTCCAAAGCTCAAAATTTTGGCCATTGAATCTTTCAATCTCTATTCTATAATTGTTCTCTATTCTTTAATATGATGTTTAAAACAATTTATGACTTACGACTCTTATTGTATCTAGGATTTAGTTATCAGATTCAAGATTTGTGTAACATCCCTAGCCACCCACAGGATGGGACATGCTACCTACAAGACCACCCTTTGACTTCGTACTCTTATTGATACCTTCTTTAATTAATAAGAACACATAAGATACAAGATTTAGCAACATGCATAACAATATCCAACAGACATGCATAATCTAAGATTTAGTTAAATGATAATTAAAATACACAGTGGAATACATTCATACACAGATAAAAATATCACAACAAATAACACTTATCTTTATAAAAAGGCGACATCAACTGGCTATAGACCAAGGACGTTCCACCCAACCGTAGACACCACTGCTCCAAATATCAATAGCGGTGTCACACCCAAGCCAGGGCTATGAATCCACAAGGATGGTTCCAGAGTGTACTTGGGTTCCCAAAACAATCATCTCTCAATCTCTCACAGGTTTCCCAACACCCACAACAATCCAAGTACCCAGCTCTCTTCTACCTAGCTTGTACCGCCTAAGAGAATGGACCTCCACCCTTCTCTTCCACACAGTCCCTTAGGAAGTCCTTCTCCTTTTTCCAAGGCCTCCAACACATCTAGTTCAGAATGTCAATGCTGGAACTCTCAGGACTCGCATTTGCGAGAAAAACAGGGAACCTGCTAACACATATCAGACATTCAGGCCCCAGGTCATGGATGGATTGCACTAGCAACCATTACAGCTAACTATCCTATGGCTAATTCTCCCCATTTAGTTTCCCTTTTCCAAGACAAGATGTGGGTGAGGATAGATCAATGGATGGGTAAGTGAGTGAATGGAAGAGCGTGAGGGAAATAATGGTATGAAATGCAGGAGTGAAGGAGTGGACTAGCCAATGACCAACCCCACAATCAGACCAGGCATGGGTTTAAGTATTTTCATGGGGGAATCAAGAACCTCCTGGACTTCCCCAAGAATCTCATGTAACTGATCCCCTCCCTTAGGAAAAAAGGGTAATTAACATAGGAATAAACATTTAGCCCCTCAAGCCCCCTCTCTTGTGGAATCATATCCCCCTATAACTCTAGTCCTTGTCCATCTATCAACCAACCATGTATTTATTATTACTAATGATAAAAAACATTACATGTCTTGGGCACACTTGCCTTTTAATAATTGTTTGGGCACCCTGACCTCTTAACATTGTAACAATACATTATTTAAAATGGCGTTTCGAAACCTGGGGTGTTACATCCCCTCCCCCTTATTTTGGTACTGTCCTCAGTGCATATACAAAATAGAGATCAAAATCTTGAATTTATTCAAAACGTTGCAGGTACTCTGCCCGCATGGAATCTTCATGGTCCTAGGTAGCATCTTCCAGACCGTAGCAGGTCCACTGAACTTTTACCAGCTCTATAACTCGATTCCAGAGCATTTTGACCTTTCTGTCCAATACCCACACTGGATAAACCTGAAAGTCTACCTCTGTCTCTACCTAAATCATATTCCAATCAATAACATGGTTAGGATCATGTACACATTTATTTATTAAAGATACATGAAATACATTATGCACCTTCATGGAAGCAGGCAATGCAAGAATGTATGAAACTGACCCTATTTTGTCCAATATTTCAAATGGACCACAGAATCTGGCTGCCATCTTTGTACAACTACCCAATTTCATTGAGATTTTCTTGGGATTCACTTTCCAAAGTACATGCTCCCCTACTTTAAATTCTCTAGCTGTCATGTTCTTGTTTGCATTCTTTTTTTGTCTATCCTGAGCTACCTTTAAATTCTTCTTGATCTTGACCACCTGGTGTTCCATGTCCTTGAGAAATTTCGGCCCAAGTACCACTCTATCTGCTAGGTTGTCCCAACTTAATGGAGTATCTCATTTCGTACCGTACAAGGCTTCAAATGGGATCATTCTCAATTAATCTTGATACCCATTATTATATGTAAACTCAACCAAGTGTAAGTAATCTTCCCACTAAGATGGATTATCCATCACATACATTCTCAACATGTCTTCAATTATTCGATTGACCCTCTCTATTTTCCCATCTGTCTCGGGATGATATGTTGTGCTAAATTTATATTTTTTCCAAATCCTTTAAACAATCCCCTCCAGAAATTGAACATAAACTCCGTATCTCTTTCTAAGACGATTGTCCTAGGTATCCCATGCAACCTAGAAATTTCCTTCATGAAAAGTTCTACAATATTATCCATTGTATGCGTTGTCTTCACAGGCACAAAATGAGCATCCTTTGTTAATTTATCAACCACCACCATGATTGAATCATGTTGCTTATTTGTTCTGGGTAATCCTATGATGAAATCCATGGTGATCACTTCCCATTTCCTTCTCTAGGATTGGCAATGGTTGCAGTAAACCTGCTGGGTGCCTATGCTCAACCTTCACCTTCTGACATTCCATACATTGAGAGATGTAATCGGCAACATCCTTCTTCATTCCTGGCCAAAAGAATTGGCTTCTTACTGCCGTAATTGTTTTCTGGTAACTGAGATGTCCAACATAAGGAACATCATGCATTTCCTTTCGTACCAAATTCTTGAGTTCTCCGGAACTAAGAACATAGATTCTGTTTTTATGCATGAGTAATCTGTCTTCCTTTATCTCATACTCCTTTATTTTCTATTGTACATCTCCTTGTTGTAACTTTTCCTTTACCTGTAGGTAATGCTGGTCTGTAACAAGACCATCTAAAATTATTCTCTTCAAGTCTAACTGATGCATACTAACAACAGTATCATGCATCATATGCACTCTTCTACTAAGTGCATCGACAAATTTATTCTCCTTTCCCTTGATATGCTTGATATCGAAGTCATATTCACTTAAAAATTCCAACCATCTAGTTTTCATGACATTAAATGTTAGTTGTTCAAAAACATACTTCATGCCAATGTGGTCTATCCTTAATTCGAATTTCTTCCCCATGAGATAATTCCTTCACATCCTCAAGGCGTGAAAAATGGTAGCAAGTTCCAAGTCATGTGTGGCATAGTTACTCTCATGTTCCTTAAGATTTATGGACTCATATCCAATGACATGTCCATTTTGTGTGAGGACTCCCCCAAGTCCTTCCTTACATGCATCTATACATAACACAAAACTTTCCTTTGGGTCAACAATCTTTAACACAAGTGCACTAGTAAGTAATTCCTTCAACAAATTAAAATTCTTTTCACACTTGAGTGTCCATTCAAATTTAGTTCCCTTCTTTTGCAAGGGAGTGATGGGATGAGAAATATTAGAGAACCCTACTATGAACCTTTTGTAGTATCCAACTAATCCCATAAAGAATCTGACTTCTAACACATTTCTGGGTGTTGGCCATCCTCTAATGGCTTTGATCTTCTCTGGATATACTTCTATGCCCTTCTCTGAAATAATGTGTCCCAAGTAATGGATATGATTTTGATAAAAGGAACACTTAACTTGGAATACAAATTATGTTCTCTCAACACTTGAAATACCAGTCTTAAGTGATGTTCATGCCCCTCTTCGGACTTAGAATAGATAAGTATTTCATCCAAGAATACTATGACCAAATTATCCAAATAATTTCTGAATATTCCATTCATTAAGCACATGAAAACAACTGGTGAATTGGTCAGTCCAAAAGGCACCATTACAAATTCATAATGATCGTACCTATTCCTAAAGGATGTCTTATGAATGTCGTCTTCCTTGATTCTTACCTGATGGTATCCTTCCCTCGAGTCAATATTTGAAAATATATTTTCTCCTGTTAGTTGATCAAAGAGGTTATCAATTCGGGGTAGAGGATACTTGTTCTTTATAGTGTACTTGTTCAACTTTCGAAAGTCAATACACAGCCTCAAGGTTCCATCCTTCTTTTTGACAAAAATTATTGGTGCTCCCCAAGGTGAAACGCTTGGACGTATGTACGCTTTCTTCAACAATTACTCCAACTGCATTTTTAATTCTTTTAACTTTGGTGTGCTCATTCTGTAAGGTGTTTTTGACACTGGGGCAGCTCCTAGCACTGAATCAATTGAAAAATATATCTCCCTCCTTGGTGGCAATCCTAGTATTTCTTGGAATACATCTTCAAATTCCTATAGCACCGAGAAATCTTTGAGGCTTGGCCCCTTTTTACTATTTGGATCTTCCACTTGAGCTGCATATAGTTGACATCCTTTCCTAAAACATGTTTTTAGCTGTAAGGCTGAAATATCCCTTATAGAGATGGGTCTTGGAACTCCTTTCATAGTGCTCCATTTTCCATTTCCATCAAGACATGTAAATGTCTTGTTATGACAATATAGGATTGCATGATGCTTGTCCAACCAATCCATTCCAATCAGAATATCATAAGACCCCAATGGAATGATATTTAGATCAATACTAGTATTCACGCCATTAAGACTTATGGAACAACTTCTGACCAAATAATGGATTCTTGTTTTGGTTCCACTATCTAACTGAACCAAACTTGCTTTTACAAGTTTACTTTTCTCCAAATGTAATCTATCCACTATATTAGGATCAATGTAGCAATGACTTGCTCATGAATCAATCAAAATAGCAACATGTTGATTTATGATCTTACCTTCCACCTTGATCATATTGGACTGGTACTCTACATGTCGATCAATTAAATTTGCATAGATTCTTCCCATATCTTCGACTATTGTAGCCTATTGGATGTTGTGCACAGTCTTCACTATGTCCTTTCTATGTGGGAAATCCTTGTACAAGTGATCTTCCTTGCATCCCCAACATTGGATTGGTGGTATTCCCCTTTTCCCCAAGGAATATTCCTTCTTGAAATCTCCCTTAGCATATTGATCTTGATGATCTCTATTAGGCTCATTCCTATTGAAGGGAGGTTTTAATCCTTTGCTCCTCTGATCGGCCTTTTCATTTTTCTTGTCCTTCCAAGATTTCTGCAGAGATTATCTTCCCTGTCCTTGCTCATACAAGTATTTATCCTTCCTGATGGATTCAATCAAGGTCTTGGGCTCATCATACTTGACCTTTTCCTTATAAAAGGCTAGAGGTCCACTTAGAAATCTCTGTATTTTCACTTTCTCATCAGCAATGAACCTGACATACTTTAACAATCCCAAGAACTTCTTCTCGTACTCTTCCATAGTCATGCTTCCCAACCTAAGTTCAAAGAAATCCTACATTTTCTTGTCATAGAAATTCTCTAAGAGGTACTCCTTTTGGAAGTACTTCTTGAACTTCTTCCAAGTGATCCTACTTTCATTAACATGTTCCACTTTCTTCAGTTGGTCCCACCACATTTCAAATTTCCCGTGTAAATGATAGGTGGCAATCCTGGCTTCCAGGTTGGTTGAATAGTTATGGCACTGAAAATATATCTTGAGCCCAAGAAACCATGATTCAACATCATCTTCCCTTTCTCTTTCACCCTTAAAGAAAGGTTTCTTGAGCTTCCTCAACTCTCCTTGAAAAATATCTACCTCTTGTTTTCTTATTTGCTGTCTGACAAGAGACCTCTTTGGACTACTTACGGGATCATCCGATGCATAAAAATTTCTTTATGAGTAAGGAGGTGAGTGGCATACATGAGATCTGCTAGCACTTCTGGAATAACCATCTCTTCCATGATCATCCCTTCTTTCATGGCACCTACCTTCTTCCTCTTGTCTTGAGTTTGATCCCTTCTTTGTTTGTCTCTGCAACTAATTTAAGCTCTGCAACACTTGAGAATTTATCTGACTTTTCTCTATCATCAGTCTCTCGTTGTCTGCTTCCTATCTCTCCACTTCCATCTTCAGGCTTCTTACCGTTTCTATTAACGTTTCCTTCTCTCCTTTTCCCTTGCGTCCATTGGACTCTGTCTCTACATTACCAACTCTTGTATTCTAGCCTTTAGCCTCCTTATCATGAATGGAGGCTCCCTCACCTTCTTCCATTTCCTCAATACGCATCCTGAGTTGATGTGTTTAAACCCCTTAATTCTGCAAAATGTGCAAGCGACCATTTTGTTAGAATTATGAATATGATAAAAAAAATTACCAAACCATGCGACAAGTCTTTTTTTTTTTTTTTTGTTCATGGAGATCATATCCCCATTCTTCAAAAATAACAATGTCATGTTATCCTTGGTTGACATAGAGTTTTATCCTGCGCAGGCGCTTCCTTAAAACCACCTTCCTAGGTGACCACAACTAGAAATCATGGCTAAATCCTTCCTTAACGCATTTTTGTCTTGAAGACCACCAATTCAGCCCTTATCCCTCCTTCCCTTGGCTCTCAATATGCATATGACCACGACCATGACCTTGTGATTAGCTGAAAGGTGCTTGTCCAGAGCTTCGAGACTTCATAACTTTCATCCAGGACCAGATTAACAGTCCTCGTCCTCTTTGACAATCAATGATTGAGATGCACTTCGAGACTCCGCGCTTAGGGAGTCTCAACTTTCCTTGTTTTCCTCCTCCCGGAACACCTTTACCTGGAGTTCATGATCTGTTGACAGGTGTCCTCCCACAGATCAACGATTATGAATCGCTTTGGCTCTTCGTGTTTCAGAAATATCAAACTTTCCTCCTGCGCTTTCTCTCGTAGTCCTTTCACCCGAAGTCGACGATCCTTCGCCGTGTGTATTTTGGAATAAACGTTCGATATGTACTCTGGCCTTCGGGTCTTTAGGAGTTTTTGACCCAGTGCAACATGTCACATCTTTCCCCACTGGAGTTCCTAGTCTCCAGACTGCACAATCTTTCGCCACATGGAGAAATATTGGAAACAAACATGTGGTCCAATCAGGCAGGTGACACATGTCACGTCCTAGCTCACATTTCAATCATCTGCATTCTCAAAGCTTACTGACACATGGCTCACCTCCCATGTGTCCATGTCATCCCCGGTGATGTCTACAAGCCACATCACTTCGGAAATTCTAGGGTACACATCACCTCCTAGTGATGTCATCGTGCCCTACCCCTTCAACTCTTCGGGCTTCGAGACTTTCCGCACTAGCACACTTCCAATTCGCCCAAACTATGATTTCTCGAACTAACCAAACTGTCTCCATGTATCTCCCTTATCGGAGGGCCCATATTAACCCTATACTTTGGGACTTTGAAAGCTACTGCTGCAAGGATCAATGATTGGCATTAATTCATGCCTTCGGACTTCGGAAAACTCAAACCTCAATGTTTTCCGAAATGTTTTTATCTGAATCTCATGATATACTAACGCATTTCTCCCATGGGTCGATGGCTATGATTTCTTTGGGTCTTTGGATTTCAGAAATCTCAACTTTCAACCTTCGGTTTTCCCCGAAGTGAGCAGATTTCTATCGCATGTCCTCCTGGATCAGATGATTGAGATTCATTTCGGCTCTCCAGGCTTCGAAAATATCAATTCTCAACTTCTCCTCACTCACACTTTCCTAGAGTGCTTTCACCTAGATCATATGATTGGTTGACGCATGTCCTCCTATGGATCGACGGTCCCCATCTACTTTGACTATTCAAAGTTTCTATGATCGAGCACTAGCAAGTCACATCACTACATGCCTTTCAATTTGTGGGGGCACGCATCAATGGTTTGGAGTAACCTGATTTCTTCCACGTAATTCTCCTGACGCTGACATGTAACCCCTTGGTGAAACTGTGGTTTGGATTGCAGGACTGCCTTGAGAAATTATCTCCCATGCAACTTAGTTCCCCACAATGTTGGTTGTCTGTTGATCTCTCTCTCTAATGGGATCTGATGGTGGTGACCTTAACCCTTGCTTCCTTTTCATTGGACGACCCATGTTCCCCTATCCTTCGATCCAATGATCTCAGATCTCTCTTGATCCTACAATTGCGATCTCTCCTGAATTTGACGAGGGATGGTCATGATCCTTCAAACCCCTTACAATGGATCTCTGACGATCTAACTCCTGCGGAGATTTTGCAACGCCATTCCTCCTAAGATTTTCAACTTCGCAATCAAAGTTCAATCTTGACCATGAGACTATGACCAATAGACTCAGCCCATACCGGCCCGATGTTTCAACCAGAAGATATGATACCAAACGGTAGCATCCCCATCCACCCACAGGCCAGGGCATGCTACTTACAAGCCCACCCTTGGACTTTGTTCTCTTACCGATACCTTCTTTAATTAATAAGAACGCATAAGATACAAGATTTAGTGACATGCAGAACAATATCCAACAAGCATGAATAATCTTAGATTTAGTTAAATGATAATTAAAATACACATCGGAATACATTCATACAAAGATAATAATATCACAACAGAGAGAACTTATCTTTATAAAAAGGAGACACCAATTGGCTATAGACCAAGGATGTTCCACCCAACCGTAGACACCATTGCTCCAAATATCAACAACAGTGTCACCCTCGAGCCAGGGCTATGAATCCATAAGGATGGTTTTAGAGTGTACTTGGGTTTCCAAACTAGTCAGCTCTCAAGCTCTCACAGGTTTTTGAGCACCCACAACAATCCAAGTACCCAGATCTCTTCTACCCAACATATACCACCCAAGAGAATGGACCTCCACCCTTCTCTGTCACACAGTCCTTGAGGCAGTCCTTATCCTTTTTCTAGGGCCTCCAGCATAGCTGGTCCAAAATATCAATGCTGGAACTCTCAGGACTCACAGTTGTAATCAAAACAGGGCATAGGCCAATGCATCTCAGACATGCAGGCCCCAGGTCATGGTTGGATTGCACTAGAGACCATTACAACCAACTATCCCATGGCTAATTATCCATAGTTATTTTCCCTTTTCCAAGCCAAGACATAGGTGAGGATTGATCAATGGATGGGTAAGTGAGTGCATGGAATGGCATGAGGGAAAGAATGGTACGAAATGCAGGAGTGAAGGAGCGAACGAGCCAACGACCAACCCCACAATCAGACCAGGGATGGGTTTAAATATTTTCATGGGGTAATCAAGAACCTCCTGACCTTCCCTAAGAATATCACATAATCGATCCCCTCCCTTAGGCAAAAAGGGTAATTAACATAGGATCAAACATTTATCCCCTCAATCCCCCTCTCTTGTGAAATGATATCCCCCTATAACTCTAGTCCTTGTCCGTCTAGCAGCCAACCATGTATTTATTTATTTTTTTTAAATAAAAAAGGACCCTTCCTATTAAAACTTGACTGTAAAAAGGAGATACATGCCAGATGGGGGCCAGGTGTCCTGCCTGTAAAGGAAACCAGGACACCTGGC
>JZKD02S1034516.1:863175-883201 GCA_000966675.3 Picea glauca | reverse complement strand
GCGTGTCACCCCATCCGGGGGCCAACCATGTATTTATTATTAATAATGATAAAAAAAATTACATGTCTTGAGCACACTGGCATTTTAATAATTGTTTGGGTACCCTGGCCTCTCATCATTGTAACAATACATTATTTAAAATGGGGGTTCAAAACCTAGGGTGTTAAAATTTGCAAAACAAGATTTCATATACTCGCCAAATAATTACACGGCTTTGATAAATCACTTGTTAGGGAAGACCTAGTATATGATACCACATGTTAGGAAATGAAGGACATTTCCACACTAATCCTAGCAGAAGAGAAGAATAATTTAATCAAGAAAGAAAATAACACGAGAAATCACACAATACACCGAGATTTTACCTTGGAAACCCTTAACTGGGAAAGCCAACATTCCTTTGAGTGTTCTTCTATCTTGTTGTCGTATTCATTCAGAATAATATGTTACATATCTAACCTTGGTCCACACTTAAGACACAATTGACATCATACCCTATTGCACATGCAAGAAAAACCCTGTAGCCAATTCAACTTACATATGCATGACCAACTACTTACGATTACCATGCACTAGCATTACAAAATTAAAATTCTCACATTATCCTTTACGGCCTTACAAAATGCCTCTTTATAGGATTTACAATAGGAAAAACCATAAATATTGGCGCCAAAAAATAGTTACAGATCCATGCATATCATTGGCTACAAATCTCGCAAATCTTGGGATTCTATTACAATTGAATACAAGTTGTTTTTACTAGTCGTCCTTCATTTGGTCTCTAGTCATTTGTCTCATGCCTACACTTTGACCTCTTGTCGGTTGAATTTCCATTTTTATCTTCGAATTCAACTTTACTCGGTCAACTACCTTGACCTTCGACTTGTTGTCGATCTATGTCAACTTCAACCTATTGTCTATACACCTAGACTTTGACTTGTTTTCGATGCTATCGATGTTGTCAATCTCCCTCGACTTCAATCATCGATCGATTCACCTCGACTAGAATTTCATTGCAAACAATATAACAACCCAAAACCATATGTCCAGAAACCTAGAACCCTCGGCTACACTAAAAAAGGATATAATCCTTTCAAGCTTCGGGAATTCAGAGTTCCATGACTCCGAGATGTTTTAAATTCACAAAAATCCAATCTTTCCGAAGAAAACCTACTAACATGGTTACCAGATGCTTTGATAAAAAACATGTGTTTTTTTATCTATTACTATGGAATCCTCCTTCTTGTTAAACCCTGACTAACTTCTTTGTCACGAGGACTTTATACATAGTTTATCATGATCATAGATCAATGGTATAATCGCCATCGCCATCGTCCTCTTGTGGATCAACAATGGATAAGACACCTGAACCATCTACCTCATCGGGCGACCGACGAGATTTCACTACTTTGTGAATTCATGGTGTTGGATTACTGAGAGGGGGGGTGAATTATTAATAGAGAAATATAATCTATAAAATCCAAGTTTAATATCAATGTACCATTATCATCCAATAGTTGCAGAGTAAATAAACAATGAACAAATGAGAAATCATACACATACACAATACACCAGTGGTTTTACATGGAAACCCAAAGCAGGAGAAAACCACATAGTGATTTTTCTTATATGTATTTAAGAATTACATTCATTGGAAGCACCAACTTCCTCTGTTTTCCAACTGCAACTAGAAGGAGGCTCCAAACCCCTAGTTTCTCAGGCTAGAACCTGAGGGAATCTCGAACTCCCCAATTCTATCGCTACAACCAGAAGGAGGCTACAACCCCCTATGTTCTCTGACTACAACTGGAAGGTGGCTAAAACCACCTGTCCTTGCCTCGTCCAACCGTCCTGATGTAGAAGTAGAATGATGGAACCACTATCACACTATCACTATAAGATATACCACTGTAACAACCTGTACCATTGACCTGCAACCAACCAACCTGTAACAACCTGTACCAAACAACCTATAATCAACCTGTACCATAAACAAGTGAATCAACCATGAACCAACCTGTACCTCCATTTGTACCATCAACGAGTGCATAAACCATGCACCAAATATGTACCAATCATGCATCAAATACACATAAACTATGACTCATCAAGATGTACCAACATCATCAACTATACACCTCATGTATGTGCCAACTCATCAACTACTTGTCTCAACCATGTACCCAACATGTACCTCAACCAAAATATCTCATCAATATCATCATCCAAATATGATTTGTAACTTTGTAATAGACCTGGTGTATATGATAACATACATGCAAAC
Source organism: Picea glauca (assembly GCA_000966675.3). Classification (NCBI taxonomy): domain Eukaryota; kingdom Viridiplantae; phylum Streptophyta; class Pinopsida; order Pinales; family Pinaceae; genus Picea; species Picea glauca. Next base: position 880,917 of record JZKD02S1034516.1, on the reverse strand, counting down.
CTTCCTTAACTTTAACAACAAGTGACTAGCATTTTCATCAAACTTTACTTTTGTCTCACATGATTAATTTTGGATTAGTCAACAACCCTAACTTGAAATAATCGTAACTATGTACCTGTAATATATAAAGATCTGAAAATACTACACAATGTTATTTAGTTTCGTTTATGCAATTCCTCCAGGTTTCACCACTTGGATCCTCTCAGAAAATGAGTTATATAAAAAATGGAATACCTTATTGAATTCTGGCTTATTCTAGAGAGAAAAATTGTAGAGCGTGCCCTGAACGGAATGTTTTTTGTATGGATCTGAAAATTGAACACATAATACTAAATATTGTAATATAACCAATACATTTTTTCTTACTGAATTTGGATCGGTTAGGAATAAATTATGATGGTTTTACCCGAAACACATGTTTTAGACTAGTTTCAGGAGTAGCCATAAACCCTATTTTCCACGAAGTGTAACTCCAAAAATAAAATGACCCACAAGATGAATTTTCTATCACATCTACTTATATATGTTTCCTCAATGGCCTCTTGATTTCATGTATGAATCATTCTATAAAAAAAATTATTACGAAAATGGTGAGATGACCTGTAAATAACATACCTTAGAAAACATTATCAAAATAATTTATCCTCCCTTGAATTTTGGCCATCTTTACTTCACCTTCCCTTTAAAATTAGGCTTATATATCCTTTGGTTACCTCAGTCACTTTCTCAAGTGTGATTAAAAATCAGATACAATTGCCTCTTATTTATACTTTCATGTAGCTTCCTCAAGGGGCTACCTTCTAACCATCTTAACACACTTTCCTTATTTTAGGGCTAACCCACTTCTAACCACTTGTCCAATTATTAATTTCTCCATTAAATTTATTATTTAAATAATTTATTTTGTATCCAATTTGACTTATAGTACACTCATCACTTCACTTTATTATTTAAATTACCTTCTAACAATCTTAACCCACTTTCCTTATTTTAGGGCTAACCCACTTCTAACCACTTGTCCACTTAGTAATTTCTCCTTTAACTTTATTATTTAAATAATTTATTTTGTATCTACTTTGACTTATAGTACACTCATCACTTCACTTTATTATTTAAATAATTTGTTCTTCGCAAACACTTTGACTACTTTGACCTTTTGGGGCTTCTAGATGACTCATGAGGGTTCTCCAACTTCACATGGCCATAACTCTCTAACCGTGAGGTGTTATGTGACGTTCCACATACCACCGGAAATGGCATGACATGTAATATCCATATAGAATAGTATTACATGCAAATATATCAAAACTCATGCCATTATCCATCAAACAAACTTGTGTCCATTACCCAAACCATTGTGCTACCGAAATTCGCTACAGGACTTTCTTCAAGGGTTGACATCAATGACAACCAACCCAATTAATCAACAATACCCCCCTTTGGAAATGATGGAAACACTATGACGCAATACTGAAGTCATGTCACTCATGCTCCCCCTGTGACCATCTCTCCCCCTGGAACCATGCTTCTGTGCTCTGCATCTGATAAACATCTCCCCCTTTGTCATCAATGGAAAAGATATATTTCCATCCAGGGATGCTCCCCCTAACTAAAATATCCTTGGGGATACTCCCCCTTGTTGACAATAAAAATCGTAACGAGGATTTCTCCCGCAAAGTATTGCTAAATACTATTATTTAAACTATGCTAATGATATATAATACTAGTAGGTGGGACCCCCTTTGTAGATTGGAGGATCAAAGATAGTCTATGCACACATTTTATGGTTTTTTTTTATGCTTCTTAGAGGGTTCTACATAATTGATGATAAAATATTTGTTTTATTGCGACATAATGGAAGATGGATAATGCACTTTATGTGATGATTTTGTTATTTTAAGCTCTAAATTCTATGTATGAAGTGGCATATATTTACTGTTGTTACATTTGATAGTGTTGCCATGATTTACTATCTGTTACACCTGCACAAAACACATGTTAGTAACAACAAGAAACAAGAGGAATGGAAAGAGACTTGGAATATATCCAAGAAAAGGAAACTATGCTATGCTATGCTATACTATGTGAAATTGAAATTTAAAGAAGTTGATGTTAGTCCTAACTAGCAATGCTAGTGGCTATATGATTTTATTGAGTTATATGGGGTGCATGCGAAATATGTTATAGTATGTTTTTTGCAATGGTTAATATAGATCGGGTGGCACAATTGGAAAGTAATGTGTGCAAGTTTCGATGCATGGATTAATGGCATGGATTAATGGTTGGTTGGTTGTCGTGTACTACGTAATTGAATGAGATAGAGGATGGAAGCAACGTGCAGTAAATTCATGTCACTCCATACTTCTCCCACTGGGATGTCACCCTATCATGGTTATTGTTCATTTTGGTTTTCTTGTGGTTAATATCCGAGATTCAGGCGTGGAAGGAACTGCTCGACAAAGCTCTCATTTTTAAGGCCATTGGTTACAGGTATGGTTCTTTTAACCCATCCATGAATTTTCTCTATGTATGAAATGAATGTTGGCTCAATAATGTGTTGGTATGTGTTGTCTTGAGGTTGGCAACTGTGTAAACGTGTGGTGTTTTCTCTGGAATGACTTTGTTTGTTATTTGTTGAAAATGGAAAAATCGATGGTTGAAGATACAATTTCATTGGTTGTTCTATGTGGTGGAAACTATGATGGCTTCTTGTTGTCTTTATGGGTTTTTGTTGGAGGGTTTCACTATGTTTATCCTTGTTGGTTGTCTCCTCATAGTTATGGTAACCACACTCGGTTGTATTTGGTTCTATGGGGTTTCTGTGTATGTTTTGAACCATCTTTTGGTCACTTCATATCTTTTTCACCTGGTCGTGGGCTCATTTTACGTTATTGGTATCAACAAAGTTGGTTATTGGGTGGACATTATGCCAAGAAATATGCTTTAGGGTTGATTGGTTGTACCTAGGTTTTCATTTCTATCGGCATTGTTAAATGATTCGGCTCTTGAAAGGCGTGAGGGTTATGCCTCTGCATGTTCTTGGTATTGGCTACCCTCCAGTAAGAAACCTCTGCTCCTCTGCATCATGGTCTACCCTACTATTGAGCACTCAACAGACCCTAAAAATTCTATGTCAAATTTTACTTTTTGGGTACCACTTGATCATTTTGCACTGTCTGATTTGAATTTAATATGGAAAATGTTTCCTTTTCTTATCATTTTGACTCTTGTTAAGTCTTCCAAAGTTTCTTTGAATATGTGAAAACCCATAAATTAAAAGAATAACATTTAAATAAACAATCAACAATCAAAACTTTTCCCCGGCACGCTCAAATATTCGGCATCGGGAAGACTTAAAAAATGAAAGAGAATCACTCGAGAGAACCGAGGTCGCTGAGCACCGATTTTTCGGCATCATCAAACAGAAGTCATTGTTTCATGACAAGAATCACTCAAGGATATCACCAAAAACTGATTCCCTTCGGCGTTAGTAAAGGGAGAAAAGAGTGAGCGTTGGAAGAAGAAAGAAATGATATCACCGATCACTGACTTCCAAAACGTTTTTAGCATTGGGGGTTTTCAAGGACGATAACCCATAAAGAAATGACTCGATATTTTTATCTACGAGTGTCAATCCCCAATACCTTTTCGGCATCGATAGTCCCAATTTTATCTTAGAGCGCACGGCTTGAACAAAGTCCCGAGTCTGACCCATGCCCGCAAGCTAAGTCCTCGGTCTTCAGTACCACGAATCTCAAGCCAGTAGTGCCACGTTAGCACCAGACGATGACATCGATCGGCGTCAAAGGTTTTTTGCAGAAGTATATAAATAAAAATAAAATGTAACTTGGAGCACCACTATGTATAATTTTGGGACTAACTTACAAGAACATTTAGACAAAGAACACAATAGATACACACGGAAAGGGAAGAAATGATGCATCCATTTCAAGACTTTATATTAGGTCCCCATCAAGCTCAGATTACATACAAGAGACATTGTCTACACCTTTTGGGCCATTCAACCCGGTTTACATTAAGAACATGAGAACATTCACAAAAAAGGAAAAATATCAAAATTGTTTGTCACGTCTGAGAATAAAAAATGGAGTTCGTCAATCATGCCTCTTCTATGCATGGACTTTCTCCCCGGCTGCTTTGCGCACCCTGATATGTTTTCATTTTTTGTTCTTATGACACCCTGGGTTCTTCGCGCAACTACACGATTTTATCTTGCACTTCCCGAAGTTGTCTCTTGAGCCATGCTATTTTCCCTTCACAACCTTGCGATGATGACACCTCAAAGGTGTTTTCCACCAATTGTCATCTTAATTCTCTATTTTCCTGGTAGAGTTTAACAATGGTGAGTTGTGACTTCTCTAACTGTTGAGTCAAATCTCAAACATTAGAACCCGAGGCATCTTTCCTCCTCACTCCGCTCCTGCATCCCCATCTTTTGTTTTCAACAGGTTCTAGCTAGATAACGTGCATAAGTAATGCCTCGACGACCGATCTTGCGCACGACTCGATCATGATTTGGTTTTCACAAGATTCCTTACTCTTACTTGGGCTTCCTCTTCTCTGGGGTATCTGTTGTTGGGGATGCATAGCTTCCAACGTTCATCCTCCCGGCGTAACTTCTTCCACTTCGACCTCCACATAGGGTGATACCATCATTTCCACACGCAGGTTAGAGTCTCCCTTGGAAGCATCAGGAATTCCTGCTGCGAATAAGAATGAATCCCAGGCGTTTTGGGGCTTAATATTGGTGCTCCGACTGCTTCACATGCCCCGTCTTGCATTTTGAGGAGTTCCCATGGTGCAACAACATATCTGTCTTATGCATGGGGAACTTGACAAGGGCCCAAAGTGGAAAATTTGATCAGAATGGGCTCACGAGAAGAATTACCAATAGTGCAAAAGCTCGTCTAATGAGTAAAACACATGCAGAACATCCATAATTTATAACATAGTAGACAATGAGTGGAAACATGCCAGGGGACACCAGATTCCCGACGATGGGATGTTTTGAAGCAAACTAAATATTTTTTTTGGCACATCTTCCCAACGAGTATGTTCTGGGGCGTGTGAGATGCAACCGATAGGAGTTGCAGAGGGTGTGTGGTACGATCACCTTGATTTTCATTTCCCCAGTCTCCATGATGAGTTAATGATGGTCGATGCACTTGCAGATGCGACTTATGTTTGCACAACTTTCCTCGGCCTAAGGTGCCTAATAAATTCCCTTATGACAAGATCCGATTATTTTGGAACATACTTGTACTTTTAGCACATGTTCGGATCTGACATCCTTTCTCGACTCCAAGGGCCAACTAGCCATGCATGTGACTTAAACTATTACATTTTTTCATACCTGATCCCTCATTCTGTGGCACACAAATTTAACCCATCCTTGCTATAGCAGGAAAACCCCTCTACAGACTACACCAGGGTTCTAAAGTGAAAGCAGAGCTAACCGTCTAAAGTCTCCTACTTTTAATCACTATCCCATCATTACCCCACAGTCATACATAAAAGACATAGTATAGGGATCCGTTAGGCATACCTTAAACTTCGCATTCAATGTCGATCCCTTTGCGCTCAGTTGTTTCTCAATTGTAGATCTCCTCCCAAGGCCAACCTACATTCACCAAAAGACAAACAAGAAACTATAAGCATGCATTCTATATAAGGATTAGTGGATTAGACATCATAACAAAAATGTAAACAAATCACAAAGATTTAAGACATCATTTGGCGGGTCGAAAAAAGTATTTCTTTATATTAATCTCACAAAATTCGTTTACAATATGAGACCAGGAACTGCTCCTCGAACTCAGTCTTGGGCTCCTCTTCACCATGCACCAATTGATTCCACGTCTTCTTCTCCTCTTCAATTCTCTCTAGGAAAATGGTAAGGGTTTGCAATGGAGGAAGAAGGAATTCTGGATCAAACTCACAATGTGGTTGCAAAATATTGGGGCAAAAGGGGAATAATGAAATGGGTTGAGTTTCTATGCTCTCGTGGTTCTCTTTGGAATGGGGCCCCAACACCTTATTTTATAGTCCAAAAGAGATAGTAATGGTTGGGGTGACTGGCTATGGGTGGTCAAATGGTTAGGTAACGGCCCAAAAACCAGTATCCCTTTGAAATTTTCATTTTTCGCTCTTTTTTTTAGTGTACGCGGGATGTAGTGGTGCAACAAGCATGTGTACGCAGACAATAGTGGTGTAGGGCGCGCACACCTTCAAAAAAATGGTTTTTTAGAAGAGTTGTTCAGTGATGGCTTCACAAAGATAGCAAGTAAGATGGCCTGATGCCAGGTATGCATGTCTGGTGCAATTTAGGGTTATAAAAGATGCCCCCTAATGTGTGAGTTCATAAGAGAATTTGATGGTCGAAATACATTACAAATCTTCACCAATGTACGAAGTGAGTGAGCCCAAGGACCAGATTTCAGGAGGTGCCATCTGCAAAATAACAATTTGTCTCACTGAGGTGGGCATACCCATGCTCGGGATTAAATAAACTCATGGCTTCCAATGAAATACAATGCAGATCCATGTCATATAACTATATAAAGTGTAGTCGTGTGCAATACACAATGGATCTACATCTCAAAATCAAAAGATATACATGTATAGTATCCATCTTCAATAATTCGATGATGCCTGATGGCTAGAGATGAGGTCTTCAGAGCTCGAGCAACAACTTCAAAATATTCAAAACTCGGGTAGGAGTGTAATATCAGTGTACGACTTTACTACCCAGAGGTATTTGGTGGCTCGTTGAGAATAGACAAGAGGATCTTGGTGATCAGGTGGAGGACTTCATTAATTTTGAGCAAGGACTTGACTAGAATTTTGGGGTGGCCGGGCATGAGGAGAAGAGAAAAAATGCAGAAGGGCTGAATCAAGTTTAGTAAAACTTCCCTTGGACAAAAAAACAACAAAAGATGAGACTTAGGCAGCATGACATTGACATAAGTTCACGATGCAGGAGGCAATGAGAACTCTCCATATGTTTGGAAGGATAACCAAATGGAGGAGGACACGGATCTATGTAGCGAGAACAAATTCCTAAGGTCATATTGAATCCTAGATCTTGATGAACAAGCAAAAGGATGTGCTTTGTCCAAGGGCGACTCATTGTGTTGTCAAAAAAAGAAAATACTTTTCCCTTCCTCTTTTTGGGGTATATTTGATTTTTTTGTCTTTTTCAATAATTTTGGGAAGCTTGAAAAAGAATAAGAGAATGCTACGTTACAAAGGAGGAACGAGTGTTGCAGATATACTAGTTCCAAGCACAAGGAACACATTGATGCTGAGAGCAAGGGGACATATGCAGGAAAAGGGTACTCGGTAAAAATCCTCCATGGGTCAAGGTGTCAAGACGTAGAGGCAAAGTGCTACAAGGGTTTCATATAAGGCATGCTTCAGATGGTTCAATTGGGAGAAACATGGAGCCGACATTAGGCCAATGATGTAGGGATGAAAAAGTGTTGGCCCTTGGTTATGGAAGAAAGTGAAGATCAAGGAAGAAAAGGAAAAATGTGAACTACACAGAAGACACAGTGACTTCTACTAGGTCGAAGTGAGAAAAAGAGAAGAAAAGATGGAGTGAAGTAAGAGAAAGAAAGACATTGGACAAAGATATCAAGGATGACAGATCAAAAATAAAGATGGATCTTGGGCAAATCAGCAAGATAAAAAAGCCACTGTTGGATCCTTTGGAGCACTGCGTGAGAAGGAAGGAAAGACAGACTAGCAAAGCCCTGAAAACGTGGGACAATTTGACCTAGGGTTTTGGACACCTAGGGTTTTGGTATCTAGGGTTTTGACACCTAGGTTTTGTCCTAAGGTTGTCGGTGACTGATTGTAATGTATAAATAAAAACCTAGATGAGGGAAGAGGGTTCGTTCTAGTTTTTGTTATTGGCATGAGAGATTGTTGTGTGTGAGAGAGAAGTGATAAGTGTAAGAGACTTCTGTGATTGTAATATCTTCAACTGGGTGTGAAGATTAGTCGTGCAGCTGGGTGCATAGGAAGGGGAAATATATAGAGCAGGAGAAGCAAGATCTGCTAGCTGAGAGCACAGACAAGAACTGTATGCTTCATCTTAATATATTATAAAGAACAGTTATGTGGACGTATCCATAGAGAGAGGGTGAACCACGTATATTTTGTGTTGTGTGTGATTGATGCTCTATTCTTTGTTATTTGGTAGACCATTATTGCATCATTGTGTTAGATCTGATAGATAGTTCTGTGAAGTAGATCTGAACTGGTAAATAATATATAATTCCTGTATTGATTTTGTATTGGATCCACTTGATATCTCCTTGGTTGTAGACATCCCTGTCCTGCAACCCCCCCATAGCTACTTCAAGTGAGACTGCATCTTCTTTGTAGGTGTTACCGAAAGGGCCAGTAGTTAGGGCTTGTTGGTGCGCTCTTGGAGATGAACTCTGGGTCTGCCCCTATGCCAACAAATGGTTTCATTGCTAGGAAAGGAATCTTCTTGAGGGAGTGTCAAGGTGGTTTCCATCAAAGAAATAGATTTAGAAGTGGATAGAAGACCAAGAAAATGACTTCACTGAAGCCTAGAACAAGAACCCTAATCTTAGTACAGAGGATTGGTTGGAGAGATATATCTTTACTGATATTCATAAAAGTTTCTTTGGAGGAATCCACCAAGAGATATATGAGTGGCTAGCTAGGTTATAAGATACCCAATTTGAGATTAGATCTAGGCCACTTGTGGTTTGGACGTCGGTGCTGATCAAGAAGGTTAAGAGAGTTGATAACGTCTTGTCAAGAGAAGTAGATCACTGGTTTGATAGTGCCATTGGAAGGTATATCATCAAGTTTGTTGTTGATAGAGAAGAGTCATATAGCCAATCCGAGAGATATTTCTTTAAGGGACCCAGAGGATAAATTTTACATTTTCTAAAGTTGAGGATCAAGATGTTATTGCATGAGAAAAACATCTTGAAGATACAGTAGCTAAACAGATCTGAAAAGGCTAATTTTCAAGAATTCTGACAACAATAATGACACAAAGGCTGGACATACGCACAGTGGGAGAGTGTTCAGAGAAGTCCATCTTGCGAACCTATTTAAGCAGAACTACGGGAAGGAGGGTTTCTATAGTGGAGAAGAGGCAGATATGACAGATGAGGGGCATCCAGAGGAAGGGAAAGTTGAAGAACCTTTCCAAGAAGAACCATAAGCTTCAGGAACTGCGCCGACTATCGAAGTAAGTTCTATTAATACTATTTTTGTTTCAGCAAAATTAAGCAATCAAAGTAATCAGAGTCACCAGAGTGCTCAGAGCACTGTCACTAGTAGTCCGCCACATACTCAGTCCAAAAACCTAGGGAGATCTATGGCAGACGAGATGAGGTTACCCACCTTTAGAGGAGATGGATTTGAAGACCTTGAACATCACTAGTTTCTTTGTGAAGTTGTGTGGAGTATTAAGAATATCACCGATGAAGCTGTCAAACAAGATGAGTTTAGTACTACCCTAAGAGATTGCGCATTGAGCTCATATATGAAATTTGTCCAAGGAGCTACACCTAAACCGCGAAATTCCATTAAGATTTCGCTAATTGCTAAATTCAAGAAACCTAAGTCAGAATCGCAGTGCATTATAGAATTGAAATAAATCAAGCAAAGAATAGTTGAACCAGTATGGGAGTTTGATCATAGATTCAAGACCTTGATAGGCCATCTAAGTTTTCAAATCCTAGATGAGAAGATCAAGGAATGGTTCATTGTTTCCCTATTACCACAGATCAGAGTCCCTCTGATGCAACAAAAGATTGCTTCGCAGGCTAAGGAACTGGAGATCTCCATGAGGCTAGAATCAACCCCTATGGGAGAATCCAGCTCAGGTATGAGTAAAATCTTGAGTCAACTAACTAGTTTATCTCTGCAGGTCGAAGATATGAAGAAAGACAAGGGAAAAGATAAAAGAGAAGACATCTAGTGTATCAGGTGTAGATCAAAAGGCCATGACAAGGAACACTGTCCCCTATTTCATGAATACTTGGCCTTTGGAGCTTCGAGCTCCTTGAAACAAGTTACCCTACCTCGGTGCGACGTATGTAGAAATAGACATCGCCTAGGTGAGTGCTACTACATGAAAAATTATGTTCAGACACCCACAAATTTGTATTGCACATTCTGTAAGTCCATAGGACATAATGATAGGGATTGTAGGGCTTATGATCTCATGCATGAAAGGTCAAGTGATATATAAAATATTCAAGGTGAAGTACATCAAGAAGGAAACACTACACAGTATAACTCTCCTGGGAGAGTAAACTTCAACCCTCGTGGTGGATTCCAAGGAAGAGGAAGAGGAGGAGATATGGGTCAAGGTCGAGGGAAAATAATCTGTTATAACTGTGCACAGCCTGGACACTTGGCAAGGGATTTTCATAACCCTTGTACCACTTGCATCTATTGCAACTCTTTCGAGCATGTCATCGAGGAATGTCCAACATTGCTGGCTAAAGTTCAAGAGAAACGGGGACCTCAGTAGAACCCGCAGATACAATTGATCAAAGTCGAACCTCATAGAGAAGACCCTAGAGTCGTTGTTATCACTAGAGGAGGCATTGTTACAGGAGAAGACATAATGATCCAAGGAAAAACTATAGAAGAATCAGGAGTCAGGAAAGTTGCAGAGAAGACACAAACTTTTGATGCAAAGAAATAAAAAAAAATGTTCTAGGAGGAAAGAAGAGAATTCAGGGGAGACCAAGGCTCTTCATCGAAGACACGATCAGAAGTAAGAGAATGTGGAATGCCTCTGGCATTCGATCAGTCTGCTTCACCCAGAGATGGAAAGGAGGCAAGTAAACTTGTCATCTTCTTGTATACGTTTATAGAGTTGATTAAAGACGAGGAAGCTATATAAGAACTGCAAAATCTGGTCAGACAGTATGAGATAGGAAGGGTATATCCTTTACTAAATAAAGAAGTACATAAACTATCCAAGAAGAAAAGGATGAATAAGGAACTACACCTGAATGCTCAGATTGGATAATATGATATAGAATATGTGGTCCTTGACTTGGGGTCAAAGGTCAATGTCATGACGAAGAAAACCTAGGAACTGATGGGAAAACCTAAGTTGATCTATTCCCCTATAAGGATTAGGATGGCTAATCATCAGGCAGTAAGCCCCTTTGTAAGATTGGAACATGTCCCCATAAACATTGACGGAGTGAGGACGTTTGCAGACTTTGAGGTGATTGAGATAGTTGATGATAGTTGTCCTTACCTTGCACTGTTAGGAATTGATTAGGCCTTCAATAATTCCATTGTGGTTGATTTAAAGAAAAGGAAAATAAAATTTGAAGGAGATGGCCTTATGGTCATCGCACCGTTAGATCCCGATGAAGGTTTGTGATACACTGAGCCCATCAAAGAAGAAGACCGCACACACGAACTAGAAAACATATACAAAATAACAGCCAGACAACATGATTACATTAATCCTACGGTGGATGGAAATTTGGGTTGACGAAGTGACAACGCATGTTCATCAGACTCAGAAGAAGCACTAGAGAACTGGAAGAAAAAAATGTATGAAGTATCTACAAGGAGATGTGCTAGATTAACCAGAGAAGTACGCTGGATCGACACAACAACAAGTAACTTACCCACCTTTGATGGTCTAAATCCCTTAGAAACCTTCTTATAAGACTTTGAAGAAAGTGTACCAACGCAACAACGCTTGTTGGAAATGGATGAGGCCTTGAAATCCACACCAGGAAGATGGTGAGGGACACATAAAAACAACATTACAGAATGGGTACAATGCCGTACCCTCATGACTACGCGGTTATCAACACAAGTAGAAGGCTGCGAAGTTCGGTACACAGGTCGAAGCTTCCCGAAATACCATGTGCGAAGTTGCGAAGAATCTTGGAGCAATATTCCTCAAGAGTAGTGGATGCACAAATTCATAAAAACACTGGACACTATCCCTATCAACTGGTACCTTCAAGCAGAGCTGCGCCTCATCACTGCAGATTGGGTAGGTATGACTTATAACTTTGTCACCACCTTTTTATTCGAAATCCGATATCCTACAGTAGATCAAGAATTACACACTGTAAGACAAAAAGTATTTGAGGAGGCACTGAGCCTCCCTTTGGAGCAATAAGAGGATGAATGGAATGCACCTCTCCAAAAATTGCAAGGCTGTTACAACATCAATGTTGACGAAGACAATGATCCTAGGAAGGTGAACATCGTAGAAACAGAAGGCCATAGAGATGTGGAAGGACCATGAGTTGAGATACCATTTATTGGACGACTGATCAAGATCATGAAAGTCAATATTGGAACAGAGAAAACACCGAAGCTTGCAAATGTTGGAGATTATTGGGATGCTTCCACTATTGACAAGATCACTGAGTTACTGCATGAATATCAGGACTTGTTTCCAACCAAGTTCACTGATATGAAGGGAATTAAAGGGCCTATGGGAGAAATGAGGATCCCTTTGAAACCATATGCAAGACCAGTCAAGAAGAGACCCTACAGATTGAACCCTAAATATAAAGAGAAAGTGAAGATTGAGCTCGATAGAATGTTGGAAGGAGGGATTATAGAACCTGCTGAAGAATCATAATGGATTAGCCCTATGGTGATACAAGACAAGAAGACAGGAGAGATCAGGATCTACGTAGACCTCAGGAAGCTAAATGATGCATGTTTTCATGACTCCTTCCCTACGCCATTCACTGACGAAGTATTAGATAATGTAGGAGGTCAGGAAGTATATTCTTTTACAGATGGCTTTCCAGGATACCATCATATATGGATTTCCAAAGAAGATTGCCATAAGACTATCTTTGCCACAAAATGGGGATCCTACCAATATACAGTAATGTTTTTTGGATTGAGAATGCCCCATCCATCTTTTCCAGGGTGGTGGTCAAAGCATTCAAGGAGTTCCAACATAAGATTCTAGAAGAATACTTTGATGATTGGACTGTTTTTAGTTTATTTCATATCGAATGTTTAAGGCTAATGTTGGACAAGTGCAGGCAGTGTCAAATTTCCTTAAACCTGAAGAAGTGAATTTTATTTTCACCATTTGGAGTGTTGTTAGGTCATATTGTATTCAAGCAGGGATTGCTAGTAGATCCATCTAAAATTTCCATCATAGTCGATCTACCCCCTTCTACTTCAGTCAAACAGCTGCGCACTACATTGGGACACACATGATATTATAGGAATTTCATTAAAGGATATTCCAAGATTACAACACCCATGGAGAATATTTTGAAGAAAGACTGTCAATTTCACTCAACAGAAGAATTCCAACAGAGCTTTGGCACACTAAAACAGAAAATGGTTACTGTGCCTATTTTGGTTTTCCCAAATTGGAGTAAAGAGTTTCACGTGCATGTCGATGCATCTTCTATTTCACTAGGAGTTGTGTTAGCACAACCAGGACTAGGAGACATCGACCACCTGTTAGCCTTTGCTAGCAGGAAGCTATCAAATGCCAAGATTAATTACACCACTATTGAGAGAGAAGGGTTAGCCATGGTGTATGCGATGCAAAAATTTCACCACTACTTGTTGGGAGGACACTTTAAAGTGTTTACTTATCACTCTGCACTGAAATACCTAGTCAACGAGCCAGTGTTGGGGCGATGAATATGCATATGGCTTCTGCTATTTCAGGAATATGATTTTGAAATCGTAGTTAAGCCAGGGAGAATGAACAAGGGTCCTGACCACTTGTCGAGGTTGCAACATGTAGAGGAACCCACTAGTTTGGAGGATACACTATCAGATGCACAACTAATATCCATTAGAAATATTGATGACCACTTCGCAGAGATATTCCAGTTCCTGTCAACAAGAATGGCACCGAGTGAATATAGAATCACCCAGAAGAAACAAGTAGTAGAGTGCACTGCAAACTTTTCACTTATAGTGGGCCAGCTATACAAGATGGGACCTGATGAGATATTGAGAATATGTTTTATGGAGGCATAAAGACCATTAATCCTCACTAAATATCATGAAGGCATTGCAGAAGGACACTACACAGGGAAAGCCACTACGTAGAAGGTTCTTCGATCTGGCCTTTGGTGGCCTACTTTACACAAAGACGCTAAGGACTATTACATAGCTTGAGATGTATGCCAAAGAATTGGGAAACCATATAGAAGAGATGAAATGTTGTTAGCACTGTAGTTGACCCTACAAGCATTTGATAAATGGGCCATTGGCTTCTTGGTACCTATTAACCAACCAGGGAAGTACACACGAGGAAGGTACATAATTACTGTGACATAGTACTTGAGAAGATGGGCCGAAGCAAGAGTAGTTAAGGACTATAGTGCCACTACATATGTGCGCTTCATATTTGATGACATCATAACCAGGTTTGGATGCCCAAAGATCCTTATGAGTGATCAAGGCACACATTTCACTAACAAAACAATTGAAGCCTCGACCGAGGAATTTACTATTCATCATCAAAAGAGAACACCTTACCATCCACAAGAAAATGGGACAATTGAAGCATTCAACAAGATCTTGGAGACAACGCTAACAGAGATTTGCAGTGTCAATAGAGACGACTGTGATTTAAGAGTACCAGCAGTATTATGGGCCTATAGAACCACTTGCAAGAAGCTAACAATGCAAACCCCCTTTAAATTGGTGTATGGTCTTGAAGCCATTGTCCCAATGGAATATTTGGTACCAAGCTTAAGAATTGTTGCCTTTACAGATATGGACGCAATGGCGTTGTTCGAGAGAGGCTTTCACAGTTGGTCAAACTGGAGGAAGACATATTTTTTGTAGGATTTCATTAGCAGGTCTAGAAAGAAAGAGAGAAGGCCTACCATGACATACACATTAATAAGAAGGCATTTAAGCAAGGTGATCTGGTATTGGTATATGAAAGTAAATTCATGAAGCATACAGGAAAGTTCAGAACTCATTCACTTGGGCCATATGAGGTTGCCTATGTTACAGAAGGAGGAGCTGCATAGTTGAAGACTTTGAATGGAGAATGGAAGGAAGGTTTGGTTAACGAGAGATGAATGAAGTTGTATTATGACAACTAGCTGCATCGTAGCTCTCGGTAAAAGCATGAGGATAAGGGTCTCATTAAAAGACAGTCTGCACAAAGGGAGGAAGGGAGGACTAGAGCTGGAAGCACAAGTTACCCTGCACAGTATGAAGACGAAGAAAAGATAAGGGATTAGATCTGAAGTGCCTCGGGATGAGTCACATGTGAGTGTTGGGGGCCTATTGGCCCTTGGTTATGGAAGCAAGTGAAGATCAAGAAATAAAAGGCAAAACACGAACTATGCAGAAGACATATTGAATGCTACTGGGTCGAAGTGAGAAAAAGAGAAGAAAAGATGGAGAGAAATAAGAGAAAGAAAGACATTGGACAAAGAGATAGAGGATGACAGATCAGCAAGAAAGAAAGATCTTGGACAACTTCTCAAGTGAAAAAAGACACCGTTGGATCCTTTGGAGCACTGTGTGAGAAGGAAGGAAAGACAAGCTGGAGAAGCCATGAAAACGCGGGACAAGATGACCTAGGATTTTGGACACCTAGGGTTTTGGTATCTAGGGTTTTGACACCTAGGTTTCGGCCTAAGGCTGTCAGTGAGTGATTGTAATGTATAAATAAGAACCTAGATGAGGGAAGAGGGTTCGCTCTAGTTTTTGTTATTGGCATGATCGACTGTTGTGTGAGAGAGAGAAGTGTTAAGTGTAAGAGCCTTCTATGATTGTAAGATATTCAAATGGGTGCAAAGATTAGTCCTACAGTTGGGTGCACAGAAAGGGGAAAGATAGAGAGAAGGAGAAGGAAGATCTGCTAGCTGAGAGCGTAGACAATAACTGTATGCCTCATCTTAATATATTATAAAGAATAGTTATGTGGACGTAGCCCTAGAGAGAGGGTGAACCACGTATATTTTGTGTTGTGTGTGATTAATGCTCTGTTCTTTGTCATTTGGTAGATCTTTATTGCATCACTGTGTTAGATCTGATAGATAGTTCTGCGGAGTAGATATGAACTAGTAAATAATATATAATTGTTGTATTGATTTTGTATTGAATCCACTTGATATCCCCTTGGTTGTAGACATCCATGTCCCGCAACCCCCCCATAGCTACTTCGGGTGAGACTGCATCTTCTTTACAAGTGTTGCCGAAAGGGCCAGTATTTAGGGCTTGTTGGTGCGCTCTTGGAGATGAAACCTTGGTCTTCCCCTGTGCCAACAAAATGTGATTAATAAGACAAAATGATAACATCCTTCCGTGTAATTTTAACGAGCCCATAGAAGGTAAGATCAATAGTTTTTCATTTTTAGAGAGTCTGAAAAAGCGTAAAAGGAGACTCCACTGGGGTACCTTTTTCGAAGGTAGTGTAGTCGGCTCAAAAAAGGGGTAAACTAGCACTGAACATATGTCTATTCAAAACCATTTTAATGAGTGTGACAAAGACAAGATCACTCGACAATCTTTTCATTTTTAAGGAGTATAAAAAGAGATTAACTATGGACTCCGTAAGGGATTTTCTTCTAGACCAATTTAAAGAGTGTGAAGAAACAAGGTCACTCAGCCATATTTTCAATTTTAGGGAGTCTGAAAAGATCTTAACTATGGAATCTGTGTGTAACATCCCAAAAAATAAATTATTTTTGAATTTGAAATTTCTTAGAAAAATTATTCTGTTTTTGGTAAATTCGAAAGTGGAATATTTTTGCCATTTATGGAAATTCTAAATTTCGAATTTGGTTAATTGTAATTAATGATTATGATTGTTGGGAAGAGACCTGATTTGACCCAACTAGCTACTTGACTATGCCACTTGTATGAAACAAAATATTTATAGTTATTGCAGGAGAACAAATGAAACAACCATGTTGAAATCAGCTGACTATGACTCCATGAGTGGGGAACATGTTGGAATTACCTTAGGGCTGATTGTTACAAGTGGCAAATCCAAAATTTGGCCATTGGTAGCCCCTGAAAATCAGGGATTTGGAAAGCTGCGAAAATTCCCAAGGGAGGGAAAAAGACCTAGGCAAAAGGGATTTTGGATATATAGCATATGTGAGGAGGCAGGACGTTGCCTAGTATGCTGGGGAAAATTTATTGACTCTTGATGCTATGAACACTACTGGCTGAGTGTGAGGCAAGGAAAAGACTGTTGAAAAACTGAAAGGCACTTATTGAGGAGGAGTTCTGAGTTAGCCCTCATGGATTTAGGGTCAGGCTAGGGGGTGAATAGGACAAGTGACTTGGTTTCCCTGTTCTAAGGTTGGGAGGAACGTGGTTGTTCCCTTTGTCTTCCAACGAACTAGTTCAGATATGTTATCTTATTCCTTCTCTGTTTGAATGATTAAATAACTGATGTAATGCATCTGTTAATTCTGAATTGAAATAATACTATGGATGAAATCTGTTTGATTGTGTGAAGATTAAAAACTCGCAGAATGCCTCAAAAGAATTTAGTTCTGAGTGACTCTTTTCTATTGGTTTAAATACTGAACGAATGCTATAATTTTCTTTTTATTTTATATGTTCGCTGAAAGGGTATGCATGACTAAATTCTGGAAATATTTATTCTATAGGCTAAATTACTGCTATACGGTGGTAAAACTGTAGGATAATTTCCCAGTGTATTGAAACTCCTTATGCAGAACTATCTATGTATAAATGGGA
>JZKD02S1034516.1:812125-854222 GCA_000966675.3 Picea glauca | reverse complement strand
GTGTGTGTGTTCCTATACTATATAAGTAATAAATTGCTCCAACAGACATGTAACTACAACTATATAAATGAAATGTTTAATATGAGAGACCGTTAAAATTTTTCGAAATAGAGAATCTGAAACCTCTCAATAAATTGTATTTGTAGCTCAAGATTTATCTATCTACATAGTGTAAATGAAATTGAATAATTTAGCCATGTACATACAACCATATGTTTATAGTCCTGCAGGTGAATGAATATACAAAAAACATATTAAGTAAATTGAAATTTCAATCATATCCATGCTAAATCGAAAATCGAAAACAAGGAGGAACTCTATATATGTATGGAATAATGAAGAAAATACACTTTCGTATCCTATAGTGAGGAAGATACAGAGTCACATTATTCACGAAAATATCGAAGTAAATAGAAACAATATGGAAGACTCATATCGCGTAATAGATATGATACAAATATTTATGTACAACATATTCTATTTACAAAGTGTAGACCTTCATAAATATATAAGTTCCTTTTCTATACAATGCATAACTGCAAGTTTGGACTATACAGACATTTGATACTGAATATGCAATTTAAGACGACAACCACAGTAAATAAATTGTAAGTATAGGATGAGACAAGAACGACGAGAATATTCGAATAAAATCATCCAACAGTCATTACATTATTTCAAATAGACAGGGGAAAGTCCTATAGATTAATATTCAAAGGAGTTATTACATACAACAATCAGACCAGAAAATAAAGAGTACAATTTGGGAATTCTCCTCTTTCCAACCACTACAGGAAATCGAACGAAACTATATCGAACATATATAAATCTAAATTGAAACCATGTCCTTCACTGCTTGAACTCCTGAAGGGTTTACAAAGGGAACTCGAATACCTTTTGCGCCGAGGACAGGAACACAATATCCAAAATTTTGCGTAGACGAAAGCTCTGGAAAAATTTATCATTTAAAATATTAGCATTTGTATGAAAGAAAGATAGACAAAAAATACCAACAAAATGATAAATGTAGTAATTGATTATTCCAGAGTGGCAATCAACTTATGACTTACATACTCATATCCTTTCCTTGTCTCTTTCTGGCTGGGTAGGCATCTGGGCCGAGGGAGGATGGTCCAATCACTCCTTGATGGGTACCCTTGCATCAACAAGGCCTATCATTAGTGATACATACCAAATCTTTAAATGAATAAAACTAACAGGAAGGAAATATTTACAGAGTAGCCAACGGATTTAATGAAATTAAATAATCGACAGTACTAGTTTTCTTTTAACATATAAACGATATAAGACATGTTGTGTGAAGACATAGTATAATCTTGTCACGCAGAACTGAGACTATACCTAACTGTTGAGTTTAACCCTTCCAGAACCAAATCGAAAAGAATATTTATAAATCAACAATCAATACAAAGATATGCCTTCTACTAAATTCAAATTTGTAGACCACGATAATGACAATAACTTCTATAAGCTTTTCAGTAGAGAGACCATAAGAAACTAATGAAAATCATGACATAAAAACCTAGGATTTGCTTTTACCTAAACGAAACGTTGCAGGTGTAAATTCCTCAAGTAAGAACATGGTTTTAGGTTGCCGATACCTCTAAAGGAATTAGAGATTTAATCTACAGTAAGCATTACATACAGAAACGGGAAGCAATCTAGAAAAGTTACAGTGAATAACAATAATGGGAGATTTAAGTAAAACAAGTAATATTGACATGAGGGTCCTTCCACTGTAATAAAGAAACCAAACTTCATTTCATAACCAGAACATAGGGTCACAAAAAATCTTACAATGGAGGGTGAATGGCGGTGTCTTTCCACTGAGTAGCATTTTCCCCAAATCGACGACATGCTCCAGTAAGAAAATATTACGCAGAGCCTTTCAAAAGACTCCATAATGAACCAACAAACACATTAAAACCCTAATAGGAACCTTAAATACTCAGTTTAAATGCTGAAGGTATGAAGGGAGGTCTAGCCATGTGACGAGGGCAGAGTTGACGTGACTGGAATGGATGAAGGGCTAGGTAAGAGCATCGTAACTCACACACACAGGTTTTCCATTAAATAATATAGGCAGAGCCTTAACTCCCTTCTGATAGTAATCCACTCTTTCACATCAAGAAATTCATGAAGTAAATGAATTCTTTTGAGACTCGACAAGTTGGCACACGTATACATTAACTGTTTTGTTACAATGATCTTATCGTTCAAGAGAAGGTTCATTGGAACTTCGTTTGGTTAATTCGAAGTAATATAAGTTCTCGTTACTCAAACTCTACTGGCTAAAGGGATCAGAATATTACTAATCTTGGATAATTCGTAAAGCGAACCCATCGATAATCGAAACTATGTATATTAATGATAAACGCATACCACTAAGCCACTTCCTTTCAACTATGGGTATAGATCCATCCTTATGGCCATATATATATATATATGGTAAGAAAATATTTGTTTTCAAATGGACAGATTAAATAGTTTTGCGCGCAACTCATAGAAATCTCTTCTGTAAAGAGAGACTAGGACTATAAGTCCTAAGTTTAGTCTATGTGTATAGATAAGTAGGTTGGAGACTAAAGGGGAATTACTAAAACCCTTGGATATTTAACCGTATGAGTTTCTATATCAAACAAGATAGACAGGTATGTAAATGGCATCATGTGGTAGGACGAATTTAGATTACGTCACGGAAAATTATAACAGGAATGAATATTTCTTCCATTTATCGACAAACATATAAATGAAATTGGAGATTAATGCCTCATAGAAAAAGAAAATATTATGACATTTTTGAGGTACATTACATATGGTATCAGAGCAAAGGTTACAACACTTGGACCTTGAACCGGGCCTAAGTATTTACTTAGTACATTTTTTTGATTATGCAAAAACTAACAAAAACAACTGTTGTTACAAACAAAAAACTCTTTCTATTTTGTGTTAATCATGGCAGCCCAGGATGACGCAAAAATCAGACTTGATGGGAATCCTGAACAAAGACCTCCTAAAGATCAGAGACAAAACAGTGACGAAAACTCACCTACCAAAGTTCTAGAAACTATGAGAAACCTCATTGTTGAGTTGCATGTTTTCAAAGCTGACAATGAGAAACTAAAGAAGGCATAGAAGGAACAACAAGAAATAAATGAAGTCCTTCTAAATAGTATAGTGACCAAGAAAATCCCAAAGGACGAGAACCATGAAGAAGAGGTCAGTAAAAGAGCCTCCAAGAATTCTGGTCCTGAAGTAGAATAAGGGGACAGTTCATCTGAAGGTACACCTTCAACTGAAGATAAAACAAAACCAGACAGAAAAAGGAAACAGGTAGATCACCTTGAGGGAGAATTTAAGAAAATTAAACTCGCTATCTTTGATGGGGAATCCAGAACATGGGAGGAAGCTAAGGCATGGTTATTAGACATCAAGAAGTATTTCCAGATCTACAACTATTCCAACAACATGAAGGTCAGAATGGTTCTCTATAACCTGAAAGGAAAAGCCAACATTTGGTGGGAAGATCTGAAATTGACCAAGGGCCTAAAAGAGAAACAAATGGAATGGGTAGACTTTAAGAAATATTTCAAGAAATAGTCTCTGTCTGAAAGCCACTATGAAAGGAAAACCAAATAATTTTATGAGTTACGACTTGGTGAGATGACCATGGAGGATCTGATAAACAAATTACTGGAATTACTAAGGTTTGTACCTTATATTCGGGAGGACAAAGTAAAAATACAACAGTTCATAAATTGTTTACCATAGTCTTACAAGGAAAAAATTGAGTTTGATAACCCCAAGTCCTTGAGTGAAGTATTTAGGAAATCTCAAATGTGTTATGACCAATACAAATAGCAGGAAAAATTTCCCCAAGTTTGGAAGGATAAGAAACGAGATCGAATGAACTAGCGGAAGGAGGGATACCAGCCAGCTCCTTATCGGAACGCAACAAAAAGATTTCCAAGAAAATACTTTCACTCCAACAATCCAAATACGCAAGGAAATGGTAAATCGGTAAATTTGGGAACAAAGAAGTTTGGAGATAGTCACCGCGAACCATTAAAGTGATGAGAATGTGGAGAACCTCATATAAGGAGGAACTGTCCACATTTAAATTTAGCAACCAGAACTACTGTTCACAATTTCCAGGAAGCCTCTACGGTGGGAGATGTGGGCAGAAGCCTTCATCAAATAAATGCAGCCGTGGATGGATGACAAGTTGACCAGTAGTCCTTTGTGGTAGAAATTGAAGGTAAAATCAATAACACTCGAATTTATGTTTTAATATACCCGTGAGCTACATTAAGTTATATTACTCCCACTACAGTAGAGTCAAATAAACTTAAGAAAACAATACATGCAAAGTCTTCGATGGTACAACTAGCAACAAGGACGAAAAGAAGGTTGTTGATTTTATTCCTGATTTTGAGTTCAGTTTAGGCAATCAAAACATAAAGACAAATATGAACATTCTACCATTAGGATCTTATGATGTAATTATCAGAATGGATTGGTTAGAAAATAACAAAGCAGTGATAGATTGTTATGAAAATACACTTAAGTATAAAGACGAAAGTGACACCGCTAGGACAGTTCTAGGTATACAAAAACCAGCATCAATTAGACAAGTTTCAGCATTGCAATTCAAGAAATGCATGAGAAAGGGTTTTCAAGTTTACACCATCCAAGTAGCAAACCTGTTAGAAAAATAAGATAAACCCAACTTGGAGGACTTTGTTGTTCTACATGATTTCAGAGATGTGTTTGTTGATGAAATACCTGAATTACCCCCTAGAAGGGAGATAGACTTTTCTATCGACTGCTACCTGGTTCAACCCCTATCTCTAAAGCACCTTACTGAATGAGTTTACCAGAATTGACAGAATTAAAAATTTATCTACAAGAATTATTGCACAAAGAGTATATCAGATTGAGTGTTTCACCATGGGGAGCACCAGTCCTCTTTGTGAAAAAGAAAGATGACACTCTAAGACTATGTATCGATTATAGAAAATTCAACAAAATGACTATTAAGAACAAGTACCCCTTACCTAGGATAAATGATATGTTCGATCAAGTAGGTGGGGAAAAGATCTTTTCGAAGTTGGATTTACGATCCAATTATCACCAAGTTAGGATAAAAGATGAGGACATAAACAAAACAACTTTTCAAACAAGATATGGACATTACGAATTTGTGGTTATACCTTTTGGACTCACTGACGTGCCAACCACATTTATGTGTTTAATGAACAGTATTTTCAGTCAGTACTTGGACAAGTTCATATTAGTATTTATTGACAATATTCTGGTTTATTCTAACATAGAAGAAGAACATGAAGAGAACTAAAGAATAGTTCTGCAAACTTTGAGGAAGCACAAACTATATACTAAATTCGATAAGTGTGATTTTTATCAAAATAAATTACAGTACCTAGGACATGTAATATCCGTAGAAGGCATTGCAGTCGACCCTGAGAAAATAAGAGCCATCATGGAATGGTTGGTACCTAAGGATGTAATGAATATTCGGTCATTCATGGGAATCACTGGATATTATCGTAGATTTATAGAGGGATTTTCCAAAATTGCTCACCCTATCACATCATTACAAAATAAGGGGAGAAATTTCAACTGGTCACAGAAGTGTCAAGAAAGTTTTAATAAGTTGAAGGAATTGTTAACAACCGCACCCATTTTAAAGGTAGCAGATCCAGACAAAGACTTCACCGTCTGTGTAGATGCGAGTAAAGAAGGAATAGGTGGTGTCCTAACCCAAGAAGGGCATGTTATTTTCTATGAGTCCCGAAAACTAAAGGAACACAAGTGAAACTAAGTCACTCATGACTTAGAATTGGCAGTGGTAATACACGCCTAAAAAATGTGGTGACACTACATAGTTTGCAGAAAGTTTTTGTTGTTGACTGACAACAACGGTGTGAAATTCCTATTTAGTCAGCCAGACCTTAATGCAAGGCAAGCAAGGTGGCTAGCCTTCTTGAGAAAATTCGACTTTGAAGTAAGACATATCAAGGGTAAGAAAAATAAAGTAGTCGATTCTTTAAGAAGAGGAATTCATGGGTTATTTTAAATAAATGTTAGCAGGGAAGAAAGCAATCTTGAACAGAGGATAAAGTATGCAGGTAATAATGATGAGAAGTACTCTCAAAAGTGGAAAAATTACATGACAGTATATACAGGAAATTCAGACAAATCATATCTGGGTATTGATAAAAATGTTCTACTACGATTTAAAAACAGTCTATACATACTAGATTCGGTAGAATTAAAGTTAACAGTTTTGGATGAGGTGCCTAAGAAACCATATTTTGGTCATCCAGGATACCAGAAAATGATAACAACACTAAGATTTTTTTTTATTGTCCTAATATGAAGGGAGAAACAACATAATACTTAGCTAAGTGTCAAGATTGTCAGCAGGTAAAGGTTGAACACCAGTATCTAGCCGGCCTGTTACATCCCTTACAGGTGCCGGAATGGAAATGGGAGATTATATTGCTGGACTTTATTATAGGTTTGCCTAAAAATCATAAACATAATGATTCTATTATTGTGGTAATTGATAAACTTAGTAAGTCTGCACACTTTATTCCTGTAAAGTCTACATTTAAAGCTATTTAGACTGAAATATTCATGAAAGAAATATTTAGACTGCAGGGTATTCCTAAAATGGTGATTTCAGATAGAGACGTGAAATTTACATCTGTTGTTCGGAAAGAATTGTTTGCAGGTATAAATACTAATTTGAATTTCAGTGCAAGTTATTATCCAAAAACGGATGGACAGACTGAATGAACAAACCAAATCCTAGAAGACATCTTCTTCATGTATGTAAGAACAAAACCAAGCAAGTGGGAAGACTACCTGCACTTGGTAAGATTTGCATATAACAATTGGTACCAAACTTCAGCTAAATTGATCCCCTTCGAGGTATTGTATAGAAAAAAGTGTACAACTCCAATTAGTTGGGATAATGATGCAGGAGCATCTCTCCACGTCAGCCAGCCAACCAGCCAGCTGTGTCGAGCGCGTGCATTCAAAGTTGAAGAGAGCCACAGCCTCATGTGAAATCTGAATTCAATGTAATTAAATGTCTAGGCTGGTGAGACATAGAGCCATGCCTTTGCACAGGTTGTAGATAAGATGGGCCTTTAATGTTTGTATGGATGAGATCTAGATCCAGATGCTGGACTAGACAACCCATTCAATGTAATTGAATAGGGTAGGTAGATTGGAGGGAAGCGCTCTAAGAGCCCCCTCAGGTAAAAGAGATTTTTTGTATCTCATTTGGGAAAAAGTTGAGAGGAGAATCTGCGTGTAGAGAGTAGAAGAGAGAAGATCCAAGACCTTGTTACAGGCCGTGCTCAGAAACACATTGTAAATACATGCATTTTCCATTTTAATATAAACAGAAGCAGTTTTTCCTGCATGTATTCTGTGTTGAATGAATGTCTGTGAGTGTTCTTATACGCTGTGAATGTATGCTAGGCATTTGCAGCTTGTTTTGATTTCATGTGAAGGTCTTTGAGGTTTCATGCCATGAGGGCGTGACAGAGTACTGCGGTCTCTGAATACTGGTGCATTGAAGAACTTCTGAATTTTGTGGGTTCAGACAAAGATGTGTTGCGGCACAAGAGCTGGAATCAACTACTCAGTGAAGACCTCAAGGTTTCTAAATACCTTGGAGGCAAGGCTGTGTAGGAGAGACACAATTGTAGACAGAACTTTGTTGTGAGTTCTGTGAAGCTCTGCCAAGTGGGCATTGAGCATATGTACAGTGGTTCATTTAAAGGAACTCTGCTATGAGTTCAGTCAGAAGAAACAGAATCACTGAGGATTCTGAGAGCTCTGCCAGGAGGGCATTGAGCAAGTGCATAGGTGAACATGAGGACATAACCGCTGAACATTCTGGGAAAAGATACTCTGCCAGGTGGGCATTGAGTAAGTGTGCAGACAGACACAGGGATAAGAGAACTCTTTCAGTTCTGTAATTTAGAGAAGAATCCACTTAGGGATATTCACATTGTTGCTGAACACCCTGCAACACTCAGAAAGAAGTTGCTTGATAAGAAGGTTAGCTAGGAGAGCATCCATATTTCTCCATCTGCAGGAGAAGGGAAGAAAGACAAAATCCCTTAGGGGTCTGATTGATTGAGAAGATCAGGAGAGGTAGCACTGTGTGTGCGTAAAGATTCTGCAGAGGCACAGAAGTCAGAGAATCCTTTGAGGATTCAGAAGTGAAGCTCAGGAGGAACAACGTTTTCATACGCATGGTGAAGCTCAGGCTTGAGAGCTCGCAGAGGAAAAAGAGGACAAAGGTTGAGGCCTTTGGGAACTGGAAATTCTTCCAAGTCTCGGAAGAAAGTGTAGAAGCTCAGGAGGGAGCACAACCGCTGTAAGATCGGCTGGAGAAAAGAAGATCTGGACGGTTGGAAGGTTTTCACGTCCAGGAAGGAAGCTCAGGAGGAGTGCACAGGTAGAACGGATCTTGACCGTCAGATCGGTTGGGAGATGCATAAGGTTTGGCATCGTGAACAGAAGGGTGGAAGTCCCGAAAGGATTGACTTATCGGGATATTGGCATTCAGGATATCGGAGTTCTTGAGGTGGAGAAAGTCGAGACACTTCAAGTCTCAAAATAGCGAGAAAAAATCTGAGCCATTTGGTAGTGGAGACGCATGGCAGAGATCGAGAATCCGTCAATACTTTGGCGCATTGGAGTTCGAAATTACGCGAGTCCTAGGGACGAGGCATCCAGGACATCAGAAGTCACAAAATCCCGAGAGTTAACCAGGATCATCCATCAGAGGAGGACACGCGACAACAATCATATCCATCGGGGAAAGTCCCGACAGGAAGTCATCTATCAACATTTTGGTCATTGGGATATCGGGAATCCTGGTGACAAGATCTTTGGGCATTTCAGAATCGTGAAGTCCAAAACCCCGACAAGGAGGAAAGTGCCATTGTGGGCCAGCTGTCAGCCTATCAGGATTCGAAGGATCAGGAATCCTGTGAGCCAATGCATTGCAGAATTGAAAATATTGAAACCCCAATGAAGAGGTAAGACTACGGTCATGGGGATAATGGTCATATGGGCCAGGAGACTAGCCAGGAGAGCTAGTGCGTAAAGAGCACATCGGGATTCGGGGAATTGCAAATACTGAGGACATATGTGTTTCGACATTGGAAAGTCCAAAACCCCGATGAGGAGGTATGACTGTGGTCATATAGGGGGAGGTCACGTGGATCACGAGATTAGCCTGGAGGGCTAACGAAAGTTGGAGCACATCAGGATTTTGAAGTCCAAAACCCCAAAAGAAGGATAAGGCTATGGTCGTATGAATTAGCAATCACATGGACCAAAGCATATCTAGGAGGGCTAATGTGTAAAGGGCACGTATCGGTGAAATTGCTCATCAGAGATCGGGGATTCAAGAGGATAGGAACTCTTGACGTCGGGGATCACGAAACCACGAAACCTGAAATTAAGATCAGGGAAAGAGCGCGGTCATGTGAAGAAGTCCGTGCAGGTGAAGAAAGGACCTATGGATCGAGTTTTTCACAGGGATTCCCTTGGGAGTCCAAAGTGTCGCTTCGGCTCAAAAGGGAAAACTGAGCGATCCTTAAAGACTGGGAGGTCAGGCACAGAGACCCTGCGGGGTATGTAGGAGCGTTGCGCGCCATCAAGTGGTATCAGAGATAGAACTTTGTTTGTATATTTCAAGAAGAGGAAGAAGACAGAGTGCTGGAGACTCTGTGATGATTGTTTGCAGGTAGGCGAAAATCAAGAAGACAGTCAGGGAGACTGTAGGAGAATGAAGCTGGTAACACTCTTGGTGCAGAGTGACAGCAACAGGTTTGCTAGGAAAGAAGACAAAGACAACACCATGGTTACTCAAGACCATAGGCATGCTGGGAGGAAGAGAAAGGAAGAAAAACTTGTAGAAATGGATAAAGAGCTCTATGAATTAAGGGCAGACATAAAGAAGCTCAAACTACGGATGCGGCAGGATAAGAAGCCGAGATGGGTGTATGAATGGCCCATGAAGAAACTGAAGGAAAAATGGCCAGTCAAGGAGTTGATGGTCAGAAGACAACAGAGGATGTTAAGAGGATGGTTGAGGTATGCAAAAAACCTCAATGGACATGAATAAATGGTTCAGATATGTGAACCAGAGACTGGGAGTGATCTCAGTGAATTGGGATCGGCTGAAGATCTCAAGCACTGCCAAGAGGGCAGAGACGAAATTACACTTTTCTAGGTGGGCAACGAGATGAGATCACTGCAAGATATTAGAGACTGTCATGAGGACAGCCAGGGAATTTCACATTGCCATATGGGAAATGAAATGAGGTCACTATGGGATCTCGAAGACTGCCAGGAGGGCAGTGGAAGCATGTTAAACTGCCAAGTGGGCAGAGATGAGCATTCGAGAGTGTCTGAAAGTCTCATGGACTCAGAGGTGAGTTCAATTCTGCAACGAGTGTTGATGAATATGGGATCAGTTGATCTCATGGTCTGCCAGGAGGGCAGTAGAGACATCCCATATTGCCAAGCGGGCAGGGATGAGCAGGTGAGCTGGAATCAGCCAGAGGAGCTGACAGAGCAGGTGAGCTCAAAGATGGATCTAGATCAGCATGTGCAACTGACAGAGGAGGAATATATGAGAGATATTCTGATGATTGGGGGAATTGGAGTATTCCTACTGTTTTCCCAGGAGGAGGTAGAAATCTGTGTTGTAGATGATGCAGCAATAGCAGCAGAACAGTTAGTTGTGACTCTCAAGAAAGAAGAGTTGGAGAAGATATCTGAAGCTGCCCAAGAAGGAAAAGAGAGTGAGCATTCTGAGGAATGGCTCATTGAATTCATCCAATAAGCTGAGGAAGTTGTAGCATTGAAGCTGACATCAGAAGAAGCAGGAGAGGATGATGAGCATTCCGAGGAATGGATCAATATTTTCAGCTAGGAAGCTGAAAAGACTGCAACAGGGGAGTTTGCAGGAGAAGGAGAAGAAGCAGGCAACATTTTCTTTACTGATATGTGGGAACAGATTGAAGCCCTATAAGAGAGGGTGAAAGTGCAGGGAATGCACATCCAACAGATGAAGTTGGAAACTGATGAAGAAGGCATGGGAGATCATGATGATCTACCCAATTACAGAAATTTTTTGCAGCTGAGGAGACTGCATGAACAGAGCCAGCCACTGGAGCAGTTAGACAAAGTGATCAAAGAGATCATGGAGCTTATGATCCGATCAGCAAACACTACCAGCGAGGAGAGGCTGGGCAGAAAGGAAGCAGCAGCAGCAGCGCAGAAGCAGAAGCCGCAGGAAATAGATGGAGCAGATGAACAACTCCAAAGGATGATTTGGGATCTAGGAGGATTTCAACAGCTGAGATGGGAAGCTCATGATCAAGAGCTCATCAATTTTCCAGCTAAGTATTTTGATGCAGGAGCATCTCTCCATGTCAGCTAGCCAGCCAGCCAGCCGCATCGAGCACGTGCATTCAAAGCTAAAGAGAGGCACAGCCTCATTTGAAATTTGAATTCAATGTAATTAAATGTCTAGGATGGTGAGCCATAGAGCCGTTCCTTTGCGCAAGCTGTAGATAAGATAGGCCTTTAATGTTTGTATGGTTGAGATCTAGATCCAGATGTTGGACTAGATAGCCCATTCAATGTAATTTAATAAGGTAGGTAGATTGGAGGGAAGCGCTCTAAGAGCCCCCTCGGGTAAAAGAGATTTTTAGTATCTCATTTGGGAAAAAGTTGAGAGGAGAATCTGTGAGTAGAGAGTAGTAGAGAGAAAAGTTGAGACCTTGTTACAGGTCGTGCTCAGGAACACATTGTAAATACAGGCATTTTCCATTTTAATATAAACAGAAGCATTTTTTCCTGCATGTATTCTGTGTTGAAAGAATGCTTGTGAGTGTTCTTATACGTTGTGAATGTATGCTAGGAATTTGTAAGTTGTTTTGATTTCTGGTGAAGGTCTTTGAGGTTTCGTGCCAAGAGGGTGTGACAGAGTACTGCGGTCTTTGAATACTGGTGCATTGAAGCACTTCTGAATTCTGCGGGTTCAGAAAAAGATGTGTTGCGGCAAAAGAGATGGAATCAACTACTTGGTGAAGAACTCAAGGTTGTTGAATACCTTGGAGGCAAGGCTATGTAGGAGAGACACAGTTGTAGACAGAACTTTGCTGTGAGTTCTGTGAAGCTCTACCAAGTGGGAATTGAGCATATGTACAGTGGTGCATTTGAAGGAACTCTGCTGTGAGTTCAGTCAGAAGAAACAGAATCACTAAGTATTTTGAGAGATCTACAAGGAGGGAATTGAGAAAGTGCATAGGTGCACAGGAGGACAGAACTGTTGAACGTTCTGGGAAAAGATACTCTGCCGGGTGGGCATCGAGTAAGTGTGCAGACAGACATAGGGATAAGAGAACTCTTTGAGTTCTATAATTGAGGGAAGAATCCACTGAGGGATCTTCACAGGGTTGCTGAACACCCTGCAGCACTCAACAAGAAGTTGCTTGAGCAGAAAGATAGCTAGGAGGGAATCCATATTTCTCCATCTGCAGGAGAAGGGAAGAAAGAAAAAATCCCTTAGGGGTTTGAGTGATTGAGAAGCTCAGGAGAGGCAACACTATTTGTGCGTAAAGAATATGCAGAGGCACAGAAGTCAAAGACTCCTTTGAGGATTCAGAAGTGAAGCTCATGAGGAACAATGTTTTCATATGTGCGGTGAAGCTCAGGGTCGAGAGCTTGCAGAGGAAAAAGAGGACAAAGGTTGAGGCCTTTGGGAACTGGAAATTCTTCCAAGTCTCGGAAGAAAGTGCAAAAGATCAAGAGGGAGCACGACCATCATAAGATCGGCTGGAGAAAAGAAGATCTGGATCGTTGGAAGGTTTTCACATCCAGGAAGGAAGCTTAGGAGGAGCGCATAGGTAGAATGGATCTTGACCGTCATATCTTGATCAAATACCCGACAGTTGTCAGATCAGTTGGGAGCTACACGAGGTTTGGCATCGTGAACAGGAGGGTGGAAGTCCCGAAAGGATTGACTTATCGGGATATCGACATTCGGGATATCGAAGTTCTCGAGGTTGAGAAAGTCGAGACACTTCAAGTCTCGAAATAGAAAGAAATGATCTGAGTCGTCTGGTAGTGGAGATGTGTGGAGGAGATCGAGCGCTCGTCGGTACTTTGGCCCATCGGAGTTTGGCATTTCATGAGTCCTAGGGACGAGGCATCCAGGACATCAGAAGTTGTGAAATCCTGAGAGTTAACCAGGACCGTCCATCAAAGGAGGACGTACGGAAACAATCAGAGCCATCGGGGAAAATTCCGACCGAAATTCGTCTATCGGAATTTTGGTCATCAGGATATCAGGAATACTGGTGACAAGAGGTCTGGGCATTTCAGAATCGCGAAGTCTGAAACCCCGACAAGGAGGAAAGTGCCATTGTGGGCCAGCTGTCAGCCTATCGGGATTCGGAGGATCGGGAATACGGTGAGCCAATGCATTGCGGCATTTAAAAGATCAAAACCCCGACGAAGAGGTAAGACTGCGGTCACGGGGATAACGGTCATATGGGCCAGGAGCCTAGCTAGGAGAGCTAGTGCGTAAAGAGCACGTCGAGATTTGGGGAATCGCGAATCCTGAGGACATATGTGTTTCGACATTGGAAAGTCTGAAACCCCCATGAGGAGGTATGACTGCAGTCATATAGGGGGAGGTCACCTGGACCACGAGCTTAGCCTGGAGGGCTAACGGAAGTTAGAGCACATTGGGATTTTGAAGTCCAAAACCCCGAAAGAAGGATAAGGCTGCGGTCTTATGAATTAGCGGTCACATGGACTAGAGCATAGCCAAGAGGGATAACGTGTAAAGGGTGCGTATCGGTGAAATTGCTCATCGGAGATCATGGATTCAAGAGGACAGTAACTCTTGACGTCGAGGATCACGAAACCCCGAAACCTGAAATTAAGATCAGGGAAAGAGCGCGGTCATGTGAAGAAGGCTGTGCGGGTGAAGAAAGGACCTGTGGATCGGGTTTTTCATAGGGATTCCATTGGGAGTCCAAAGTGCCGCTTCAGCTCAGAAGGGAACACTGAGCGATCCTTAAAGACCGAGAGGTCAGGCGCAAAGACCCTATGGGGTATGTAGGAGTGTCGCGCGCCATCAAGTGGTATCAGAGCTAGAAATCTGTTTGTATATTTCAAGTAGAGGGAGAATACAGAGCACTCGAGACTCTGTGATGATTGTTTGTAGGTAGGCGAAAATCAAGAAGACAATCAGGGAGACTGTAGGAGAATGAAGCTGGTAACACCCTTTGTGTAGAGTGACAGCAACAGGTTTGCTAAGAAAGTAGACAAAGAAAACACCATGGTTAATGAAGACCATAAGCATGCTGGGAGGAAGAGCAAGATAGAAAAACTTGCATAAATGGATAAGGAGCTCTATGAATTAAGGGCAAACATGGAGAAGCTCGATTTGCGGATGCGGTAGGATAAGAAGCCGAGATAGGTGTATGAATGGCCCATGAAGAAACCAAAGGAAAAATGGCCAGTCAAGGAGTTGATGGTCAGAAGACAGTGGAGGCTATTGAGAGGATGGTTGAGGTATGCAGAAAACCTCAATGGACCTGAAGAAATGGTTCATATATGTGAACCAAAGACTGGTAGAGATCTTAGTGAATGGGGATCGACTGAAGATCTCAAGAACTGCCAGGAGGGCAGAGAAGAAATTCCAGTTTTCCAGGTGGGCAACGAGATGATATCACTGTAGGATCTCAGAGACTATCATGAGGATAGCCAGGGAATTTCACATTGCCAGATGGGCAATGAAATGAGGTCACTGTAGGATCTCGAAGACTACCAGGAGGGTAGTGGAAGCATCTTAAACTGCCAGCTGGGCAGAGATGAGCATTCGAGACTGTCTGAAAGTGTCATGGACTCAGAGGTGAGTTCAATTCAGCAAGGAGTGCTGATGAAGATGGGATCAGTTGATCTCATGGTCTTCCAGGAGGGCAGTAGAGACATCCCAAATTGCCAGGTGGGTAGGGATGAGCAGGTGAGTTGGAATCAGCCAGAGGAGATGACAGAGCAGGTGAGCTCAAAGATGGATCTAGATCAGCATGTGCAGTTGACAGAGGAGGAAGATATGAGAGATCTTCTGATGATTGGGGGAATTGGAGTATTCCTACCATTTTCCCAAGAGGAGGCAAAAATATGTGTTGCAGATGATGCAGCAACAGCAGTAGAACAACGAGCTGTGACTGTCAGGAAAGAAGAGTTGAAGCAGATATCTGAAGCTACCCAAGAAGAAAAAGAGAGTGAGCATTCTGAGGAATGGCTCAATGACTTCAGCCAAGAAGCTGAGGAAGCTGTAGCATTGAAGCTAAAAGTAGAAGAAGCAGGATAGGATGATGAGCATTCCGAGGAATGGCTCAATATTTTCAGCCGGGAAGCTGAAAATACAGCAACAGGGGAGTTTGCAGGAGAAGGAGAAGAAGCAGACAACATTTGCTTTGCTGATCCGTGGGAACAGATTGAAGCCCTGGAAGAGAGGTTGAAAGTACATGGCATGCACATCCAACATGCGAAGTTGGAAACTGATGAAGAAGGCATGGAAGATCATGATAATCTACCCAATTGCAGAAAATTTTTGCAGCTGAGGAGACTACATGAATAGGGCTAGCCACTGGAGTAGCTGGATGAAGTGATCGAAGGGATCATGGATTTGATTATCCGATCAACAGACACTGCCAGCGAGGAGATGCTGGGCAGAAAGGAAGCATCAGCAGCGCAGAAGCAGAAGAAACAACAAATAGATGGAGAAGATGAACAACTCCAAAGGATGATTTGGGATTCAGGAGGATTTCAATAGCTGAGATGGGAAGCTCATGAGAAGGAGCTCATCAATTTTGCAGCTAAGGAGTTTGATGCAAGGGCATCTCTCCATGTCATCCAGCAAGCCAGCTAGTCATGTCAAGCGCGTGCATTCAAAGATGAAGAGAGGTGCAGCCTCATTTGAAATAATTCAATGTAATTAAATGTCTAGGCTGGTGAGCCATAGAGTCGTGCCTTTGCATAGGCTATAGATAAGATAGGCCTTTAATGTTTGTATGGTTGATATATAGATCCAGATGTTGGACTAGACAGCCCATTCAATGTAATTGAATATGGTAGGTAGATTGGAGGGAAGCGCTCTAAGAGCCCCCTAAGGTAAAAGAGATTTTTAGTATCTCATTTGGGAAAAATTTTAGAGGAGAATCTGCGAGTAGAGAACAGAAGAGAGAAGAGCCGAGACCTTGTTACAGGTCGTGCTCAGGAACACATTGTAAATACAGGCATTTTCCATTTTAATATAAATAGAAGTAGTTTTTCCTACATGTATTCTGTGTTGAATGAATGTCTGTGAGTGTTCTTATACGTTGTGAATGTATGCTAGGCATTTGCAGGTTGTTTTGATTTCAGGTGAATATCTTTGAGGTTTCATGCTAGGAGGGCATGGCAGAGTACTGCGGTCTCTGAATACCGGTGCATTGAAGCACTTCTGAATTCTCCGGGTTCAGACAAAGACGTGTTGTGGAACAAGAGCTGGAATCAACTACTCGGTGAAGACCTCAAGGTTGTTGAATACCTTGGAGGCAAGGCTGTGTAGGAGAGACACAGTTGCAGACAGAACTTTGTTGTGAGTTCTGTGAAGCTCTGCCAAGTGGGCATTGAGCATATGTACAGTGGTGCATTTGAAGGAAGCATGTTGTGAGTTCATTCAGAAGAAACACAATCATTGAGGATTCTGAGAGCTCTGCGAGGAGGGAATTGAGAAAGTGCATAGGTGCATAGGAGGACAAAATTGTTGAATGTTCTGGGAAAAGATACTCTTCCAGGTGGGAATTGATTAAGTGTGCAGACAGACACAGGGATAAGAGAACTCTTTGAGTTCTATAATTGAGGGAATAATCCACTGAGGGATCTTCATAGGGTTGTTGAACACCCTGCAGCACTCAGCAAGAAGTTGACTAAGAAGAAGGATAGCCAGGAGGGCATCCATATTTCTCCATCTGCAGGAGAAGGGAAGAAAGACAAAATCCCTTAGGGGTCTGAGTGATTGAGAAGCTTAGGTGAGGCAACACTATGTGTGCGTAAAGAATCTACAGAGGCGCAGAAGTCAAAGACTCCTTTGAGGATTCAGAAGTGAATCTTAGGAGGAACAACGTTTTCATACACGCGGTGAAGCTTAGGGTCGAGAGCTCACAGAGGAAAAAGAGGACAAAGGTTGAGGCCTTTGGGAACTAGAAATTCATCCAAGTCTCGAAAGAAAGTGCAAAAGCTCGGGAGGGAGAACAGCCGCCATAAGATCGGCTGGAGAAAAGAATGTCTGGACCGTTGGAAGGTTTTCACGTCCAGGAAGGAAGCTCAGGAGGAGCACACAGGTAGAACAGATCTTGACCATCAGATCTTGACCAAATACCCAACATTCATCAGATTGGTTGGGAGCTGCACGAGGTTTGGCATCGTGAACATGAGGGTGGAAGTCCTGAAAGGATTGACTTATCGGGATATCGAAATTCAGGATATCGTAGTTCTCGAGGTCGAGAAAGTCGAGACACTTCAAGTCTCGAAATAGCGAGAAACAATATGAGTCGTCTGGTAATGGAGATGCATGGCGGAGATCGAGCGCCCGTCGGTACTTTGGCGCATCAGAGTTTGACATTTCATGAGTCCTAGGGATGAGGCATCCAGGACATCAGAAGTTGCGAAATCCCGAGAGTTTACCAGGACCGTCCATCAAAGGAGGATGCGCGACAGCAATCAGAGCCATCAAGGAAATTCCTGACATGAAGTCTTCTATCGACATTTTGGTCATCGGGATATTGGGAATCCTGGTGACAAGAGGTTTGGTCATTTCAGAATCACGAAGTTTGAAACCTGACAAGGAGGAAAGTGCCATTGTGGGCCAGTTGTCAGCCTATCGGGATTTGGAGGATCGGGAATCCTGTGAGCCAATGCATTGCGGCATTGAAAATATTGAAACCCCGACGAAGAGGTAAGACCGTGGTCACGGGGATAATGGTCATATGGGCCATGAGCCTAGACAGGAGAGCTAGTGCGTAAAGAGTCCGTTGGGATTCGGGGGATCGCAAATCCTAAGGACATATGTGTTTCGACAATGGAAAGTATGAAACCCCGATGAGGAGGTATGACTGCAGTCATATAGGGGGAGGTCATGTGGACCACGAGCTTAGCCTGGAGGGCTAGAAGAAGTTGGAGCACATCAGGATTTTAAAGTCCAAAACCCCGAAAGAAGGATAAGGCTGCGGTCTTATGAATTAGCGGTCACATGGACCAGAGCATAGCCAGGAGGGATAACGTGTAAAGGGTGTGTATCGGTGAAATTTCTCATCGGAGATCGGGGATTCAAGAGGACAGGAACTCTTGACGTCGGGGATCATGAAACCCTGAAACCAGAAATTAATATCAGGGAAAGAGCGCGGTCATGTGAAGAAGGTCGTGCGGGTGAAGAAAGGACCTGTGGATCGGGTTTTTCACAGGGATTCCCTTGGGAGTCCAAAGTACCGCTTCGGCTCAGAAGGGAACACTGAGCGATCCTTAAAGATTTGGAGGTCAGGCGCAGAGACCTTGTGAGGTATGTAGGAGCATCGCGTGCCATCAAGTGGTATCAGAGCTAGAAATCTGTTTGTATATTTCAAGCAGAGGGAGAAGACAGAGCACTGGAGACTCTATGATGATTGTTTGCAAGTTGGCGACAATCAAGAAGACAGTCAGGGATATTGTAGGAGAATGAAGCTGGTAACACTCTTGGTGCAGAGTGACAGAAGCAGGTTTTCTAGGAAAGTAGACAAAGACAACACCATGGTTACTGAAGACCATAGGCATGCTAGCAGGAAGAGAAAGGCAGAAAAACTTGCAGAAATGGATAAAGAGCTCTATGAATTAAGGGCAGACATAGAGAAGCTCGAACTGCGAATGTAGCAGGATAAGAAGCCGAGATGGGTGTATGAATGACCCATGAAGAAACTGAAGGAAAAATGTCCAGTCAAGGAGTTGATGGTCAGAAGACAGTGGAGGTTGTTAAGAGGATGGTTTAGGTATGCAGAAAACCTCAATGGACCTGAAGAAATGGTTCAAATATGTGAACCAGAGACTGGGAGAGATCTCAGTGAATTGGGATCGACTGAAGATCTCAAGTACTGCCAAGAGGGCAGAGAAGAAATTCCAGTTTTCCAGGTGGGCAATGAGATGAGATCGTTGCGGGATCTCAGAGACTGTCATGAGGACAACCAGGGAATTTCACATTTCCATATGGGCAATGAAATGAGGTCACTGCGGGATCTCGAAGACTGCCAGGAGGGCAGTGGAAGCATCTTAAACTACCAGGTGGGCAGAGATGAGCATTCGAGACTGTCTGAAAGTCTCATGGACTTGGAGGTGAGGTCAATTTAGTAAGGAGTGCTGATGAATATGGGATCAGTTTATCTCATGGTCTTCCAGGAGGGTAGTAGAGACATCCCATATTGCCAGGCGGGTAGGGATGAGCAGGTGAGTTGGAATCAGCCAGAGGAGCTGATAGAGAAGGTGAGCTCAAAGATTGATCTAGATCAACATGTACAACTGACAGAGGAGGAAGATATGAGATATCTTCTGATGATTGGGGGAATTGGAGTATTCCTACCATTTTCCCAGGAGGAGGCGGAAATATGTGTTGCAGATGATGCACCAACAGCAGCATAACAGTCAGGAAAGAAGAGTTGGAGAAGATATCTGAAGCTACCCAAGAAGGAAAAGAGAGTGAGCATTCTGAGGAATGGCTCAATGACTTCAGCCAAGAAGCTGAGGAAGCTGTAGCATTGAAGCCGACAGCAGAAGAAGCAGGAGAGGATGATGAGCATTCCGAGGAATGGCTCAATATTTTCAGCCAGGAAGCTGAAAAGACTGCAACAGGGGAGTTTGTAGGAGAAGGAGAAGAACCAGACAATATTTTCTTTATTGATCTGTGGGAACAGATTGAAGCCCTGAAAGAGAGGGTGAAAGTGCAGGGCATGCACATCCAACAGGCGAAGTTGGAAACTGATGAAGAAGGCATGGGAGATCATGATGATCTACCCAATTGCAGAAAATTTTTGCAGCTAAGGAGACTGCATGAACAGAGACAGCCACTAGAGTAGCTGGACGAAGTGATCGAAGAGATCATGGAGCTGATAATCTGATCAGCAGACACTTCCAGTGAGGAGAGGCTGGGCAGAAAGGAAGCAACAGCAACAACGCAGAAGCAGTAGCAACAACAAATAGATGGAGCAAATGAACAACTCCAAAGGATGATTTGGGATCCAGGAGGATTTCAACAGCTGAGATGGGAATCTCATGAGCAAGAGCTCATCAATTTTTTAGCTGAGGAGTTTGATGCAGGAGCATCTCTCCATCTTAGCCAGCCAGCCATCCAGGCGGGTCGAGCACGTGCATTCAAAGCTGAAGAGAGGTGCAGCCTCATTTGAAATCGGAATTCAATGTAATTAAATGTCTAGGCTGGTGAGCCATAGAGCCGTGCCTTTGCACAGGTTGTAGATAAGATAGGCCTTTAATGTTTGTATGGCTGAGATCTATATCCAGATGCTGGACTAGACAGCCCATTCAATGTAATTGAATAGGGTAGGTAGATTGGAGGGAAGTGCTCTAAGAGCCCCCTCAGGTAAAAGAGATTTTTAGTATCTCATTTGGGAAAAAGTTGAGAGGAGAATCTGGGAGTAGAGAGCATAAGAGAGAAGAGTCGAGACCTTGTTACAGGTCGTTCTCAGGAACACATTGTAAATACAGGCATTTTCCATTTTAATATAAACATAAGCAGTTTTTCTTGCATGTATTCTGTGTTGAATGAATGTCTGTGAGTGTTCTTATACATTGTGAATGTATGTTAGGCATTTGTAGGTTGTTTTGATTTCAGGTGAAGTTCTTTGAAGTTTCATGCCAGGAGGGCGTGACAGAGTACTACGGTCTTTGAATACCGGTGCATTGAAGCACTTCTGAATTCTGCGGTTTCAGACAAAGACGTGCTGCGGCACAAGAGCTGGAATCAACTACTCGGTGAAGAACTCAAGGTTGTTGAATACCTTGGAGGCAAGGCTGTGTAGGAGAGACATAGTTGTAGACAGAACTTTGTTGTGAGTTCTGTGAAGCTCTGCCAAGTGGGCATTGAGCATATGTACAGTGGTGCATTTGAAGGAACTCTGCTGTGAGTTCAGTCAGAAGAAACAAAATCACTGAGGATTCTGAGAGCTCTGCCAGGAGGGCATTGAGCAAGTGCATAGGTGCATAGGAGGACAAAAATACTGAACGTTCTGGGAAAAGATAATATGCCAGGTGGGCATCAAGTAAGTGTGCAGACAGACATAGGGATAAGAGAACTCTTTGAGTTCTATAATTGAGGGAAGAAACCACTGAGGGATCTTCACAGGGTTGTTGAACACCCTGCAGCACTCAACAAGAAGTTGCTTGAGAAGAAGGATAGCCAGGAGGGCATCCATATTTCTTCATCTGCAGGAGAAGGGAAGAAAGAAAAAATCCC
This sequence comes from Picea glauca, assembly GCA_000966675.3. NCBI lineage: Eukaryota > Viridiplantae > Streptophyta > Pinopsida > Pinales > Pinaceae > Picea > Picea glauca. The sequence continues at coordinate 832,579 of JZKD02S1034516.1, read as the reverse complement.
TTAGGGGTCTGAGTGATTAAGAATCTTAGGAGAGGCAGCACTATGTGTGCATAAAGACTCTGCAGAGGCGAAGAAGTCAAAGACTTCTTTGAGGATTCAGAAGTGAAGCTCAGGAGGAACAACGTTTTCATACGCACGATGAAGCTCAGGGTTGAGAGCTCGCAGAGGAAAAAGAGGACAAAGGTTGAGGCCTTTGGGAACTAGAAATTCTTCCAAGTGTCGAAAGAAAGTGCAGAAGCTCAGGAGGGAGCATAGCCGCCGTAATATCGAATGGAGAAAAGAAGATCTAGACCATTGGAAGGTTTTCATGCCCGGGAAGGAAGCTCGGGAGGAGCGCACTGGCAGAACGGATCTTGACCATCAGATATTGATCAAATACCCGACAGTCGTCAGATCGGGTGGGAGCTGCACAAGGTTTGGCATGGTGAACAGGAGGGTGGAAGTCCCGAAAGGATTGACTTATTGGGATATCGACATTCAAGATATCAAAGTTCTTGAGGTCGAGAAATTCGAGACACTTCAAGTCTCAAAATAGCTAGAAATGATCTGAGCCATCCGGTAGTGGAGACGTGTGGTAGAGATCGAGTGCCCATCGGTACTTTGGTGCATCAGAGTTTGGCATTTCGTGAGTCCTAGGGATGAGGCGTCTAAGACATCAGAAGTCGTGAAATCCTGAGAGTTAACCAAGACCGTCCATCGGAGGAGGATGCACGGCAGCAAGCGGAGCCATCGGAGAAAGTCCCGACAGGAAGTCGTCTATCAGAATTTTGGTCATCGGGATATCGGGAATCCTGGTGACAAGAGGTTTGGGCATTTCGGAATCGCGAAGTCTGAAACCCCGACAAGGAGGAAAGTGCCATTGTGGGCCAGCTGTCAGCCTATCAGGATTCGGAGGACCGGGAATCCCGTGAGCCAATGCATTGCAGCATTGAAAAGCTCGAAACCCCGACGAAGAGGTAAGACTTTGGTCATGGGGATAACGGTCATATGGGCCAGGAGGCTAGCCAGGAGAGCTAGTGTGTAAAGAGCGCGTCGGGATTCAGGGAATCGTGAATCCTGAGGACATATGTGTTTCGACATTGGAAAGTCTGAAACCCCGATGAGGAGGTATGACTGCGGTCATATAGGGGGAGGTCACGTGGACCACGGGCTTAGCCTGGAGGGCTAACGAAAGTTGGAGCACATTGGGATTTTGAAGTCCAAAACCCCGAAAGAAGGATAAGGCTGTGGTCTTATGAATTAGCGGTCACATGGACCAGAGCATAGCCAGGAGGGCTAACGGGTAAAGGGCGTGTATCGGTGAAATTTCTCATCGGAGAGTGGGGATTCAAGAGGACAGGAACTCTTGATGTCGGGGATCACGAAACCCCGAAACCTGAAATTAAGATTAGGGAAAGAGCGCGGTCATGTGAAGAAGGTCGTGTGGGTGAAGAAAGGACCTGTGGATCGGTTTTTTAATAGGGATTCCCTTGGGAGTCCAAAGAGTCGCTTTGGCTCAGAAGGGAACACTGAACGATCCTTAAATATCGAAAGGTCAGGCACGGAGACCCTGCGGGGTATCTAGGAGCATCGCGCGCCATCAGATAACCCGGTTTACTGACTCATGGTGGGACCAAAGATGCTCCAAGAAATGGATAATATGATAAGAAAGGTACAACAGAACATAAAAGAGGCACAGGACAGACAAAAAATCTATGCGGACCAAAAAAGAAGACACTTGGAGTTTCAAGTGGGAGATCATTTTTACTTAAAAGTCAAAGCCCGAAAGAGTTCACTAAAGCTAGGGAACTGTGCCAAGTTGGGACCTATGTTTTGTGGGCCCTTTGAAATACTAGCTCGAATTGGACCCGTAGCATACCAACTTGCAATTCCATCCAATCTAGAAATTCATAATGTATTTCATGTTTCTTTGTTAAAGAATTATGTTCATGACCCTACTCATATGATCGATTGGAACTTGGTGAGGTGGAACCAGAAGGCGATTTCCAGGAGAAACCTCTACACATTCTTGACTGGAGATAAATAACACTTCGGAACTGAGTTATCGCTCAGGTAAAGGTGCAATAGAAGAACTTTAGCCCTGAGGAGGACACTTGGGAGTTGGAGGGAGATTTCCAGAAATCTCATCCAATCCTATTCTAGGAAAGGAATGAACACTGAGGAAAATGTTTTATTGAAGGGGGAAAGGATGTAACATCCCCAAAAATAAATTATTTTTGAATTTGAAATTTCTTAGGAAAAGTATTCTCTTTTTGGTAAATTTGAAATTGGAAAATGTTTTCCATTTATGGAAATTTCGAATTTCCAATTTGGTTATTTTTAATTAATGATTATGACTGTTGGGAAGAGACCTTATTTGACCCAACTTCCTACTTGACTATGACACTTGTATGAAAAAAAATATTTATATTTATTGCAGGAGGATAAATGGAACAACCATGTTGAAATCAACTGACCATGATTCCATGAGTGGGGAACATGTTGGAAATACCTCAGGGCTGATTGTTACAAGTGGAAAATCCAGAATTTGTCCATTGGCAGCCCCTGAAAATTAGGGATTTGGAAAGCTATGAAAATTCCCAAGGGAGGGAAAAAGGCCTAGGTAAAAAGGGATTTTGGATATATAGCATATGTGGGGAGGCAGGACATTGCCTCGTATGTTGGGTAAAATTTACTAACTCTTGTTGCTATGAACACTACTCGCTGAGTGTGAGGCAAGCAAAAGAATGCTAAAAAACGAAAAGGCATTTGCTGAGGAGGAGTTTCGAGTTAGCCCTCATGGATTCATGGTCAGGCTAGGGGGTGAACAGGACAAGTGATTTGGCTGCCCTATTCTAAGGTTGGGAGGAACATGGTTGTTCCCTTTGTCTTCCAGAAAACTGGTTCAGATATGTTATCCTATTCCTTCTCTATTTGAATGATTAAATAACTGATGTAATGCATATGTTAATTTTGAATTGAAATAATACCATGGATGAAATCTGTTCGATTGTGTGAAGCTTACAAATTGACAGAACGCCTCAAAATAATTTAGTTCTAAGTGACTATTTTCTATTGGTTTAAATACTGAACTAATGCTATAATTTTCCTTTTATTTGATATATTCATTGAAAGGGTAATATGACTAAATTATGGAAATATTTATTCTATGACTAAATTACTGCTATACAGTGGTAAAACTGTAGGATAATTTCCTAGTGTATTCAAACTCCTTATGCAGAACTATCTATGTATAAATGGGATTGAAATCAATTTCATATACATGTGTATGTACATTTCTGTAAGTAAACTTCAAATTCATAATACTTATTCGAGACTTCCATTCTCGCATAGAATTAAATCAAAACTAGTATGAAACGCTATTTATTCCACAATATATATATATATATATATATATATATATATATATATATATATATAGATATAGATATGTTCCTATACTATATAAGTAATAAATTGCTCCAATAGGCATGTAACTACAACTGTATAAATGAAATGTTGAATACGCAAGACCGTTAAAATTTTCCAGAATAGAGAATTTGAAACCTCTCAATAAATTGTATTTGCAGCTCAAGATTTATCTATCTACACAGTGTAAATGAAATTGAATAATGTAGCCATGTACATACAGTCATATGCTTACAGTCTTGTATGTGAATGAATATACAGAAAACATATTAAGTAAATTGAAATTTCAATCATATCCATGCTAAATCGAAAATCGAAAACAAGGAGGAACTCTATATATGTATGGAATAAGGAAGAAAAAACACTTTCGTATCCTATAGCGAGGAAGATACAGAGTCACAATATTCATGAAAATATCGAAGTAAAGAAAAACAATATAGAAGACTCATATAATGTAATAGATATGATACAAATATGTTTGTACAATAGATTTGACTTACAAAGTGTATACCTTCAGAAATATATAAGTTCCTTTTACATACAATGTGTAACTGCAAGTTCAGACTATACAGACATTTGATACTGAATATGCAATTTAAAATGATAGCCATGGTAAATAAATTGTAAGTATAGGATGAGACCAAAATGGAGAGAAGATTCGAATAAAATCATCCAACAATCATTACATTATTTCAAATAGACAGGGGAAAGTCCTGTAGATTAATATTCAAAGGAGTTATTATATATAGCAATCAGACCAAAAAATCAAGAGTACAATTTGGGAATTCTCCTCTTTCCAGCCACTACAAGAAATCGATGGAAACTGTATCGAACATATGTAAATCTAAATTGAAACCCTGCCCTTCACTGCTTGAACTCCTGAAGGGCTTACAAAGGGAACTGGAATACCTTTTGTGCCGAGGATAGGAACGAAACATCTGAATTTTTTTGTAGATGAAAGCTCTAGAAAGATTTATCTTTTAAAATATTAGCATTTATATGAAAGAAAGATAGACGAAAAATACCAACAAAATGATAAATGCAGTGACTGAGTATTCCAGAGTGGCACTCAACTTATGACTTACAGACTTGTGTCCTTTCCTTGTCGCTTTCTGGATGGATAGGCATCCAGGCCAAGGGAGGATGGTCCAATGACTCCCTGATGGGTACCCTCGCATCAATAGGGCCCATCATTAGTGATACATACCAAATATTTAAACGAATAAAACTAACAAGAAGGAAATATTTACACAATAGTCAATAGATTTAATGAGATGAAATAATCGACAGTACTAGTTTTTGTTTAACATATAAACGATATAAGTCATGTTGTGTGAATACATAGTATAATATTTTCACGCAGAACCGGGACTATACCTAACTATTGAGTTTAACCCTTCCAAAACGAAATCGCAGAGAATATTTATAAATAAAAAATCAATACAGAGATATTCCTTCTATTGAATCCAAATGGGTAGACCATGATAATGACAATAATTGCTATAATCTTTTCAGTAGAGAGACCATAAGAAACTAACGACAATCGAGACATAAAAACCTAGGATTTGCTTTTACCGAAAAGAAACCTTGCAAGTGTAAATTCCCTAAGTCAGAATAGGGGTTTAGGATACTGAGACCTCTCAAGGGATTAGAGATTTAATCTATAGTAAGCATTACATACAGAAACGAGAATCAATCCAGAAACGTTATAGTGAATAACAATAATGAGAGACTTAAGTAAAACAAGTAATATTGACATGAGGGTCCTTCCACTTTAATAAAGAACCCGAACTTCGTTTCATAACCATAACACAGGGTCACCAAAAAGCTTACCACGGAGGGTGAATGGAAGCATTATTCCACCGAGTAGCATTTTCCCCAAATCGATGGCATGCTCCAGTAAGAAAATATTACGCAGAGCCTTTCCAAAGACTCCACAATGAAACATCAAACACATTAAAACATTAATAGGAACCTTAAATACTTAGTTTAAATGTTGAAGATACGAAGGGCGGTCTGGCCATGTGACGAGGGCAGAGTTGGGGTGAATGGAATGGATAAAGGGCCAGGTAAGAGAATCGTAACTCACACACACAGGTTTTCCATTAAACCTTATAGGCAGAGCCTTAACTCCCTTCTGACAGTAATCCACTCTTTCACATCAAGAAATTCGTGAAGTAAATGAATTCTTCTGAGACTTGACAAGTTGGCACACATATACATTAATTGTTTTTTTACAGTTAACTTATCATTCGAGAGAAGGTTCATTGGAACTTTGTTTGTTTAAGTTGAAGTAACATAAGTTCTCGTTACTCAAACTCTGATGGGTAAAGGGATCAGAATATTACTAATCTTGGATAATTTGTAAAGGGAACCCATCGATAATTAGAACTATGTATATTAATGCTAAACGCATACCACTAAGCCACTTCCTTTCAACTGTGGTTATAGATCCATCCTCGTGGCCATATATATATATATATATATATATGGTAAGAAAATATTCGTTTTCAAATGGACAGATTAAATAGTATTGTGCGCAACCCATAGGAATCTCTTGTGTAAAGAGAGACTAGGACTATAAGTCCTAATTTTAGTCTATGGTATAGATATTTATGTGTATAGATGATTAGGTTTGAGACTAAAGGGGAATTACTAAAACCCTTGGAGATTTATCCGTATGAGTTTCCATATCAAGCAATATAGACAGGTATGTAAAGGGCATCATGTGGTAGGACGAATTTATATTACGTCATGGAAAATTATAATAGGAATGAAGATTTCTTCCATCTATCGACAAACATATAAATGAAATTGGAGATTAATGCCTCATATAAAAAAAAAATTATGACATTTTTGAGGTACATCACACCGCGGGGGTTCCTTTTTCGTAAATTTAATCCCTGAGGCCTAGAAAAAGGTTAAATTTATACCTGAGAATACTCTTCTATAGAACTGAGGCTCCTAGAGTATACCTTTGTTCGTACATTTAACCATCTGGACCGAAAAAGGGGTAAACTACCATCGTACCGATGTGCCTTCAAATTTTAGTTTAGCGAGTGTGAAGGGCAATAAGATCACTCGACAATATTTTCATGTTTAGAGGGTCTGAAAAGGGCTTAAAATAAGACCCATTGTTTTGTGATTCTCGAGGGTGAGGTAAAAAGAGATAATGAATCATGCAAGTGAGGCTCAAACTCATAATCAGGAAAAACTAAAAAGGACTCCCGAGCCTATAATCATTAGTGACGACATGGACACCAAAAATGGAACCAGGATCTACCTAGGGAATCCATTGTAAGGTAGGATCTACCACTAAATTACGACACTTCTAGAGTAGGAGTGAGGGTTCCTTGTCGCAATTTGATGGGATCGATCCTATGGAAAAGAGAAAAATACAACGAGATACAAAAAGTGGAGGTGGAAGCCTGACTTAGATGCAAAAAGTTGAAAAAATGACTTTTTCCCAAAAGACCTTTAAAAATGACCCAACTCTCAAAAAATTTCCCAATACCCAAAGTGACACGTATTGTAACATCCCACAAGAAACTCAAGAACCATACTCAATGATTTTCAAGCTAGAAAAAATGACAAAAGGGTCCAAAAAATGACAAAAAGGGGCCAAAAAGTCTATAAATAGAAGCTGACAGCGCATTATCACCATTGTAAATTCAGAATTGACAAAAAATTCAAAAACACCCCTTTTCCAAAAGAGTGGACGAAACGAACTTGCTCGTGGACCCAACAAGTACCTACTAGCCCCCCCCACATTTCCATTCTTCTTTTTTTCATTTGTTTTTGGTGTTTAGGGGGGGGGTGCTAACCTTTAAAGAGGTCAGCCCTACATGTACATGGGATGTCCAAGCACAGCCCATGTGTGCACATGGGCAGAAGATAATTCTCCCACGTACACATGCTACAGTCGTCAATACAGCCAGCGTACACCCTTCAATAAGTGAAAAAAATAAAAAGCAAGAGTTAACTCCCCATGACTTTGTCATTTTGTAGGATGTATGTTCATTGGAGAGACAGGGGGCATGAGGAAATTGATTTTTTGGTCTCAAAATACCTTGTTGTTGTTGTTGCTTTATCACAATGTGGGTTGTTAAAATTATTCCAGTGTCCATTCATAAGGGCACAACCCAGGTTGTTGAATGCTTTGATAGATTACTGACATCCTGACACTGAGGAATTTATGCTTGAGGGCAATCGTTGAATCCAATGACTGAAGACATTTACTTCCTGACTGGTCTCTCGAGGAGAGGTGATCTAGTCAACTTGCATTCTTTTCCCCCTAGGCCTCATAACATTGAGGAGATGATTAGACTCCATTGCGAGGCTGGTACTAAGAAAGTAGGTTCTCAGGTGCCTATAAACAAGATCAACAACCTATCATTGAAAGTGATAGTTCTACTCATTGGGTGGATCACTAGATCCACAGCTTTACATTAATCCTCCTGGGTGCACATGCATTGTGTGATGCAGTGTTTAAATGCATGAATTTTTGACTAGAGTACAAATATGTTGGATTGCATGAAGAGACAGCTAACAGAGTGTCGTATATGGGAACACTGAAACTTCGGGTTCATGACTGTTTTATGTTCCTTTTTCTTTGATAGGGTACCCAGTCTCAGCCTTCGAGAGACGATACGAGGGCATGTGGCCTCTCTCCCAGTGTTATGAAAATGGGTGGCATTGTTGCTGTGACAGGGGGGAGGGAGGACCATCGAGGCCTTCGATGATAAATTTTTTGACTACTGGTCTCGGAAGATTCCAGCTATAGAGGATTACCCCTATGCTGGGATCAAGTTCTCCAGGGATCTTGATATGCCTGTACCTCCCGGAGTAGAATGAGGAGAGCTAAGTATGTTTGTTTTTCAAAGTTATTTAATTTTTATTTCTTTTTATATATATCATTTTTATGTGTACCAGAATATCTAACAATTATGTATCTGTTATGTGCAGATGTGGGACTAGTGCATCCAACAGACTTCTTGAGTACCAGGCGACGTCCTCAACTGGAGCAAGGACCAGCAGCAGTCGCCGAACCAACAAAAATAGCAGGGGGGCCTCCAGCTGGAGAGGCCTAGAGAGTATTGAGACGAGTGGAGAGGAACCTCACCGTTCTCACTCGTACAGTCCCTATGGCGGAGATCGAGGATCTCCCACTGTCGATGAAAAATCATGTAGTTGGGGTGCCACAGACCTGGGTCCAGCTCTTCCGACATTTGGCAAACGTTGTTGTTCATTATGCCAGGGCCAACAGGCCCCGCCCTTAGATAGGCTAGACTACTCACGTGTCGAGGGAACCTTTTGTATATTTTTGAGGCCATAAGCCCCGTGACTCTTACTGGAGATATTTTTTAGGCGCTTGCAACCACCTATGTACTCTGATATTTTCTATATATATATATGTGTATTTACATCTTCTTACGTCTTATGGATTACATTTATTTTACAAATTTATTTACATGTGCGTGTGTGTGCTTTTTCTTACATGTGTGCAATATGCCAATCTAATACATGATTAGCTAGAGTATTTGTGATTTGATTCAATCTCTTAGGAACATGGATATACATAATGTAATCAAAGCTTCGTTCCAAGAGACATACTCTAAGGAACTGTCTGTGTAGAGTAGGATCGTAAACACGGTAAACCCTATTTAACTGGGACAAAAACAACTAAGTGTCTAAGTAGACCTAGAGGTGAGAGATACCATGCCACAAATCATCACGAAGCAACTCTAATACTGCACTGTATTCGGTGACATTGTTTGTGGCGTCACCTAAATAGATATTTCCTGAAGATAAAAACTAGTCCTGAGGTGTGAAAATCACCCAAGTTGCAGAAGCAAGCCTCTGAGTGTGTTGGCTAGTGTCGTCCGCAAACCCAACGAACACCTTTGATTCACTTGACATCTGCCACAGTGAAAAAGATGACATCAAAAAATGACACTTCCATAAAACCAAAAAGACAAAAACTAAAAGAGAAAATGTATAAGAAATATACATATGTACAAGAAGTCACCTAAGGCAACCCACCTATGAGTAATACTTCTTGAGGTAGATCCCATTTCTAGGCTCCACCAAAGCATTTCCCTCAAAGTCCACCAGACGATAAGCACCCTTTTTTAGAACCTCCTTCACGATGAAAGGTCCGAACCACATGGGTTTGAACTTGCCTGCCCCTAGGGGATCCTTGTATTGGTCATAGACTAGGACAAGGTCACCTTCAGAGAAAATTTGAGGATGAATGGACCGATCATACTGACAATTGAATTTTTATGTGTGAGCCTCGTTAGCCAAGGCTACATCACGACGCTTCTCATCGAGATGCTCGAGATATAATAAACACTCTTCAAGTGGTGAAGTGTCTGGCAATAACTGTACTGCCAAATTTAGAGACGAGATCTAGCACTCTATAGGCAAGACTGCTTCCATCCCGTAAACGAGTTGAAAATATGAGAAATTGGTTGTATTCCTAACAGACATTCGATGGGCCCATAATGTCAAGTACAACATCTAATGCCAATTTGACTTGGCCAAATTGATTGTTCATTGTAGAATAGTCTTAAGGGACTTATTCACATCTTCCACCTGACCATTTTCTTGTGGGTAGTAGGGTGATGAATGTTCTTGCCTCAACCCAAGATTTTAAATTAACTCAGACATCATTTTATTCTGAAAGTGACTTCCATGGTCAGTGACAATCTCTCTTGGGACGCCAAACATTGCTATTAGTTGGTTAAAAAAAGAGAGAGTTGTTGTCTCGCCATCATCTTTAAATGTTGGCATAGCCTCAACCCACTTCGTGAAGTAGTCTACTGCTACGATGATATAATGGTGCCCCCTTGTTGAAGGGGGGTTTCATGTAGTGTAATCAATCCCCCACTTGGTGAAGGGACCAACTGCCTTGACGGGAAACATGGGAGAAGGGAGTTCCCTCATCTTCCGAGAGAATATCTGACACAGGTGGGACCTCTTGACCGATTCAACACAATATTTGATTAATGTTGGCCAAAAGTAACTGACTCGTATAATCTTTTGGGTTGTTGCCAACCCAAACAGATGACCACCACATTCTCCGGTTTGGCATACGTTAAGCACGATTTTCACTTCTTCATGAGTGAGACACTGGCAAAGGATGAAATCTACACCTCGACGATACCGAGTGTCCTCGAGTATGAGATAGTTCTTGGCATGATGGTGTATACGGTGACGCTCATCATGAGAAGAAGAGGTGGGGAACTTCAAAGTCTGGATATAGACTAGTATATATTTGTACCAAGGGTTCGAAGACATGATGAAAAACATGTCTCCTTTGATAGGAGGCTCCTCGGGTATAACATCACCTGATTCGATCAGAAGTTTCGAGATGAGTTACGCGAAGACAATGACTTCTTTTATTTCACTGAAACAAAATCCAAGTAGAATTTTTGGGGGATAACTATCCATCTACTGGTCTTTTCGCCGATTACACATAGTGTCGACACGTATTGAAATAGATTCACAATGACAATGATGGTGGTCTTGCGAAATAAGATGTAATGACATAACTGCTGGACATCATGAACTGCTGCCAACACACATTTTTCAATGTGGGAATAATTGAGTTCTGGTCCAACCAGGCCTCAGATCAGGTAATAAATCACGTATTCTGAGATCAAATCATCCTCATGAACCAAGACCATACTGATGGTCGACTCCGCAATGACCAAGTACAATAAGAAATATTTATTATAATTGGGTGGCCGAAGCAGAGGGTTAGATGTGAGGGCGTGTTTCAATGCTTCGAAAGATCACTGAGTGGCTTCGTCCCAATGAAAAGGAATGTCCTTCTTCAGCAAATGCATGAAACCCTTTTTGATCTTGGAATAGTTTGCGATGAAACGCCGTAAAAAGTTTTCTTTTCTCTGTAAAATCTGAAGTTGAGGGATTGTGTACAAGGGAGGCAACTGAACTATCACCTCAACCTTTATAGGATCAACCATGATCCCTGTTGTCGAAACTATGAAACCTAGAAGATGACCTGACGTTATGCAAAAATTGCATTTGTTTGGATTCAAGTGAATCTGGTAGTAGCGACATCACTCAAAGATAAGTTGAAGGTGTGTGAGATGACCATCTCTCTTACGATATCGTGATGCCAAATAATCAAAATAAGCCTCGACTATGTGTTTGAGGTCGTGGAAAGCAAAAGACATGGCCCGCTGAAAAGTAGCTCCAACATTTTTCAAACCAAAAGGCATCTTCCAATAGGTGAATGTAAACCACAAACAAATGAAAGAGATTTTTTGTTGGTCTTCGAGTTTGATCTGTATCTGATTGTATCTCGAAAAACCATCCATGAAAGAAAAGGCCTCACAACCTATGCATTCATCGACTATCTGGTCAATAAATGGTGTGGGGAAATTATCCTTTGGACAAACCTTGTTCAAATCATGGAAGTCCATACATACGCAAATCATACCCTATTTTTTGTTGACTAGCATGGGATTTGACCCCCATTTAGTCAATTAGATGGGGTAGATGAAACCAACTTTGAGTAGTTTCTCTATTTCAGCCTTAATAGTTGTTTCTATCTTAGGATTAATCGGACGAAGCTTTTGCCAGACCAGCTTGGCATCAGGATATGTCGTGAATTCATGTTCAATGATTCTTGGATCTATGCCTGGAATTTCCTCGTAAGACCAGGCAAACACGTTGCAAAATTCTTTAAATAAATCCATGTAGATTCGAATCTCCTTGGGGGAGCAGTTCGCTCCGACGAAGATATTCTCCATGACGCCATGGGTTATAGAGATATCAATAGGTATTGTTTTAGAGATGGTTTCCATATATCCTTCAACATAAACAATGTGCATAGACAAAGGATCAATAGGACAAGCCCTATATCCAGTCATTATTAGAGTGAATTCACCTGCTTCAATTCTTCTTAACTCTGGGAGAAAATAAGATATGTGATGGAGATCATCCCAGGGTCAGTTCGGACTAGTCATTGCCTCAATAATCAACTCATCTGAGGGAAATAATAAGTCTAAAGAATCAGTATTAGCAAGGGAACCTTGAGCCCAAAGAGGCTCTAGAACCGTATCTAACTCCTGTGTAGGAGTCGGATCGAGGTCGGCAAAAGCTTGCTGGACTATAGAGTACACAACTTCTTCCACGGACAAAGGCATGGCCATGCCATGCTGCCCTGTCCCTTCCATAATGGTTGATGGGGAAGGAAGATTCTACGGATCGTTAAAGTAAGTCATGCAAAATGACGAGATTTGAAAGATTTCAACCCTGGGCTGGTTGAGGACAACTGATATGTACTGGACATTGTCGGTCATAGGTGGGTAATCGAAAGTACCCATCAAAGGTGGCCACAAACCAACCCCTACGTTGAAAATGCCAGGCTAAGGGTTATCAATCATCGGGACCATGGGTACCCCCGATGAAGGGTCAGGATGGGAGAAGGAAAACTGATCAATGGACACGATCTGGCCCTTGTGTGGAAAAAACAAGACCCGAAAAACTGTCGCGACCACTGCTTGCATAGCATAGGTCAAACTTCTTTCTAACAAGAGATTGTAGTCGAGAGATGCATCAACCACTTCAACCTCGACGCACATGGTCTTCCCCCCTAACTATACAGGGAAAGAAGGGATGATTCCATGTGGTCAGAACGAACGAACGTCAAAAGTGGTAAGAAGAGTAGGTGATGGAGACAAAACAGGTTGGCCAATGGCATTCCAACATGCCAAAGACATCACGCATGTCGAGGCACCCTCATCAACCACTGTGCAAAAAATGTTCTAAGTAAAATTTTTCATGGTGTAAGACACTAATATCTGAAACGCCACGTGGTAAGGGAGACGAGGTTTTAAGTCGGTCGTATCAAGCATGATCATTCCCGGATTACAAGTCTTAGCAAATCCTAAGGTAGCTAACATATCCTCTCTCTAGGAAGGGCATCTCTGGAGGACTTCCAAAGATGACATTGCACGAGGGGTTTGAGACAAATCCTCCACCATAGAGTAGTTCTGGGTTTTTAGCTTCTTTACCCTTCTTAGAAGTGTTTGGAATTTTGTAGTCGCGTGTCCTAGTTACTATCTCAATGCTACCTTTCATCATGTACACATTTGCGGATGGAGGATTACTCGAAGACGAAGGGGGTCCCTGACTGCCCCCTTCCGCGCTCGAAGAGGCTTGAGTTAAATTTTTCCCATGTGGAAATGGGTTCATTAAAAAGATAGGTTGTTGTTGTGCCAATAACTTATGGGCCTCCACAAGCCAAGGGAACTGGTGAGTCGGATGGTCCTCCATGCAAATATTACACGGATACTTCAACTTCTTTTTTTTTGTGTTTCGCCTGCCAGCATTATTGGTAGGTTTCTTATCCTCCTTAACCTTCTTTCATTGTTTCTTCTTTCTGTTAGGTTGTTGGGTGGCATTTGGGTTTGTCAATTGCACACTGTGTACATCCAACGTTTGAGTAGGGGGAGCGGTTGAACCAGTGGTCTGGCTGGTCACTGTCTGCTGTATTGACAATTGCTGCAATTGATTCGATAAATGATCAGTGGGATTTGTTTGTGCTGAACCAACAATACCATCGGCATGTGGTCCAGATCTCTGTCTGGTCTTGTCAAGTATCGACTGCAGTGCATCTGATAGAACTTTGTAAAGTAAACCAGACTGAGATTAAATTAGCTCTAGCTATTGAGCTCTCATTATCACTTCTTCTTATGAAAAGACCCCCGAGGTTGCGATGTCTTTAGATAATTGTGGTACCAAAGACTTAAGGAACCACTCAAGAAAGAATGCTGGTGGGACTGATACTTTTATCAAACTCTTTCAGCGTCTCCATTCTCAGATGTGATCTAAGATATGGTCTGCCTTTGTCTGCTCAAAGTTGGCCAGCAACTCAGTTCCAACATTGTATCTCACAGGTAATTGAAAATGGTTTAAGAAATCCATTGTCAATTCTCCAAAGGTAGAGTATCTTGAGCATTCGATCTCAATGTACCATTTCGCAGCACTCCCTATGAGAGTGTGTTGAAACAAACACAATTGAATGGAGTCGTCTCTCAAAGAGTTGGACGAGCACCATAAATGGAAGGTAGTCACATGATCACCTGGATCTTCATTAGGCTTAGCTTTGAAATTTGGAATTTCTGAAGGCAACTTGGTTGGCATAGGAGGCCAACATGGATCATGACAGATCGGGTCATTTAATAACCTTGTCAAGTCTGGTAAGTGAAAAGTTTCCAGAAATGGTAATTTGGGTTGTTGATTATAACCAGGGAAAAAGGGGCCTGGATTTTGGCTGGCACCAGGTTACCAGGAAAAGTTAGGTTGTTGGCCAGGGTTCTGGTAATAACCATGGCCATGACTAGCATACAGATTTTGCACTTGTTGATACATCATCAGTTGACTCCCATAATAGGATGTAAAAGGATGGGCTTGCATCGCATTCCAAGGATTTTGGGAAGGGTTTCCCCCTGCCGATCCGATAGGCATAGGTCCTCAGCCTTGCCTGAGGTTCCATTGGCTATGGAAAGGGTTGCTCCCAGTTGGAATCCCTGATGAGGGAACTAATCCCTGCCATGGATTCCAAATTCCTTGTGAGGAAGGAATTCTTGAGTTTTCCCCCTGTACATGAATAGTAACCTACATAGGATTTTGTTTTCCATAGTCGGGGTTGCCCCCAGCCGAGATGATAGCTGACGAGAATGGGTTGTTACCAAAAATGCTGAACAAAGAGAACAATGTTGAACCTACTGGCATGCTATAAGAAGGAAGTCCTTGAATACCTTCTTGAAACAAACTATAGTTTATGTTCGTCCTGACGGAGTGCTGGTGAGAATCGCCAAGCGAAGGGGATGAAGGATGTATATGACCCCCTCCATACGGGAAAGCATTATATGGAGATGAAATCCCCCCTATAGATCCTTGTAGAGGAGAATTAGAGCTCCCTACACCTAGACCTAAATTATATAGAGTGGAGTAGGAAAGGACAGAGTTTGTATCGAAGCCAGGCATCCCATATGAGAAAAGAGGGTATGTCACACTCTGGGTGAAAAGAGTAGTGATCGCCGCTATAGATGGAATCATACCATTACCCAAGGTAGAGGCGTTCGAGACCATAGTGGTCCAGAACAATGACGGTTGGTTAGGAGGTGGAAAACCCCCTGTAGTTATGGCTGTGGAGGGAATATGAGGATTCCCTGAAGAAGTAGAAGTATTTGTTTCCATTGCTACTTGTGACACTACCTGACGTGAGTAAGGTTTAACCTGTATGATGATGGGCACCAATAGATCAGTGATCGGAGGTTTATACGGACCAAGAGCTTCTGCTCCAAGGTTGGAAATGGTTGGTTCCTACAGAATCAAATGTTCTCCTCTCGGAGATGAGTTTGGCTCAGTTTTATGTGTCTCGGTCACCTCAAAAGACCCTTGTTGGTCTATTCTTCGCCTTAGTGGTGGCAGGGGTGGCTCCAAATTAACTGACGGTAGGCCAAGAAGCCTTCGCAATTGGAAGAGCTTCTGATCCGCCATGGTGTGAGAAGATAAAATACACACTAGGGATTTCTATTTAATGTTAAATACCAACACACACTAGAAAAATATCCTATGAGACAAGACAAGCAGATCACTAGCTAGTTGGAAGAACAGTTACACCAGCCAACACTAGAGCAACTTACCGATGCAAGTGCAACTCGAATATGGAAGCAACCTCTGGGTATAATTTGCAAAGTGTGGCCCGATTTCTTCCCTAGGTACCATAGTATACCCCCACAGTCACCTGTGTGTGTCACGAAGATAAAGGAAACTAATTTGTTAGCGTGCGAACAGTCACCAGGTGGGTACAGTCGATCGTTGGGTGGTCCACAATGAGCAGGGTATCAAGCCCGAAACCTATCAAGGGTATCAAAAGAAAGTGTTTCGGAAGACAACTGAGGACCTCGAATGGATTCAAGACCCACGAAGCTCCGTGGAAAATGCGATCAATGGAATCCCAAGATAAGCCCTCTATATGTGTTCCCCACTACGCTTGGTCCGACATTGGAGGGTTTATCTCTGCTACCTTTCTGCATGTGACCTTGTGTTTATTCCCTGTGTTAGAGGGGCATCCCGAATAACTTTCACGGTTACTAGACTTTCAAGCACTCCCTAGCATAGACTCTTATGTTTGTTTTTGTAGCCTTGAAGAGTTTCCTCTGCAATCCTAAATCAAGGCTCTATCCTAGACTAAATTAATGGACCCTACAAACACAAAGTATAATAACTTTTAATTAAGTGTTAATTTTAGTGGTTGTCTTAAGTCAAAGGGAACGAAAGTGAAACCAATGATGTTCTTTAAGAGATGAAAGAGAAAATCATAAGATGAAACTGAAAACAAACTACTTCTTCTTCACAAATAAAGATTTTCCAATTTAAACTCTTTAACCAAACTTTTTCATAACTACTTTTCTCAGATCTTTGAAAAGAAAAACTTAAAACACGATTTCGCTCGACTACGAGCTACTTAATGTCCTAAGCATTCAAATAAAGAAATTAAGAAAAATTTCTTTTTTGTTGGTAAATAAAGAAACTAACCTGAACTACTTTTACCAAACAAAGAAATGAATATTTTTTTTATTGTTTTATGCTTCAAAACCAGAAATTTGAAAACGAATTATTTTCTGTTCTTCTAAAGAAAAAAAGGGAAAAATGACAACAATTCAAGAACAAGAAATGACTTCAGGCCCATTGCAGATCGCAGGGATTCACTGACAATACCAATAAGGCATATCATAACAGACTCACAAACTTGTCTAAAAACCCTAATAAAGAAAACACAAGAAATCTTTGATAAAAAGAAATCTATGCTGAGGTCAGACCTAGGCTACAGATTTCTATAACAGATACCAGGGTTAGATCAAGAAAACCCTTGAGAAGTGTGACTTCTGATAGGGAAGAGGATGACTGCCTCTTATTTAAAAAAAACTCTCAACACAAGCACGCTACTGACACTTCAGCAGCCTACGTATGTACGTGGGTTGTCCAAAGGCAAGGCGCGTATGCACACGTAAAGGCCCAGTACAGGCCGCGTACACCTCTGTAAAGTCTCAAAAAAAAAAAAAAAAGTAGTCAATCACAGGCAAAGATTACTGGTATGGAAGACCAGAATCCCTTAAAGACACAAAAGCTTACTGAAACTCAAAAACAATAAATAAATCGATTCAAAGCACCCAAAAGAATATCCCTAAAAAACCCTAGAGGTCTCCCGAGTATGGTCGCCAATTCTGCTATAGCAGGATTACCCCTCTACGAACTACACTAGGGTTCTAAAGTGCAGGCAGAGATAACCATCTAAAGTCTCCTAATTTTAACCACTATCCCGTCATTACCCCACAATCATACATAAAAGACAAAGTATAGGGATCTGGTAGGCATACCTTAAACTTTGCGTCCAGTGTCGATCCCTTTGCGCTCAGTTGTTTCTTGACTGTAAATCTCCTCCCAAGGCCAACCTACATTCACCAAAATACAAACAAGAAACTACAAGCATGCATTCTATATAAGGATTAGTGGGTTAGACATCATAACAAAAATGTAAACAAATCATAAAGATTTAAGACATCATTTGGCGGGACGGAAAAAGTATTTCTTTATATTAATCTCACAAAAGTCGTTTACAATATGAGACCGACAACTACTCCTTGAACTCATTCCTGGGCTCCTCTTCACCATGCACCAACTGTTTCCATGTCTTCTTCTCCTCTTCAATTCTCTCTAGGGAAATGGCCAGGGTTTGCAATGGAGGAAGAAGGAATTATGGCTCAAACTCACAATGTGGCTGCAAAATATTGGGGCAAAGGGGGAATACTGAAATGGGAAGAGTTTCTATGCTCTCGTTCTTCTCTTTGGAATGGGGCCCCAACACATTTTATAGGCCAAAAGAGATAGTAACGGTTGGGGTGACTGGCTATGGGCGGTCAAATGGTTAGGTAACGGCCTAAAAACCTGTATCCCTTTGCAATTTTCATTTTTTGCACTATTTGTGAGTGTACACGGGCTATAGTGGTGCAGCAAGTGTGTGTACATGAGTAATAGTGGTGTAGGGCATGTACACCTTGAAAAAAATGGTTTTTTGGAAGAATTGTTCAGTGGTAGCTTGGAAAATATAACAAGTAAGATGGCCTGATTCCAGGCATGCCTAGTGCAATTTAGGGTTATAACAATCCTAACAAGAAAAAATATGACAACGCTAACATAAGCAGTGCAAGTAATTCGAAGGGTTACAAAGATCATGTAAGTATCAAACAAACATGGTTAGCAAGTTTTATAGGAAAGATGCCTCCGATTATTAAGCAATAATGGTTCAACAACCTCATCGAGAAATCTCAGAGAAACTGGGTCAGAAAATCAACAGGGTGATGAAGGATATCGGACTTCCCAATTTCGTAACACCTGAAGACTTTGTAGACTTGCGCAACATAGTTGAGTCGCACACCAAACAAGATTCATTATGGCCCAAAGATCTAGAGAAGGTGACCGACAAAAGACTAGGATAGGTGCAACAATTTATGGAATATCCAATAAGAGATCGGGTTGTGATGCAGTAGTTAAGCATCAGTTTGGTGAAATATTGGGCACATGCAGTAAATATCAGAGAGATTTGTAGGGCTCCTATGGAGAAAAATAGATTTCCATATGCCCACACCTACGAGCAACTGCTCATTAGTTGGACAGAGTATGAGAAAAGTCACCCTTTCAAAGTAATATCTTGAGATGACTGTTGGAAAACTGTTAGGAGAGAAGGCCACGTGGTGAATTCTATTTTTTTTAACTACAATTTAGCCATTATTTTTAGTTATTTTATGTTATAAATAAGAGCATCGACCGATTAGTTAAGGGTCAATGGGTGTTGCAAGAAACTCTTTTTTTTTGTTTTCTTAAGAACTATTTCCGAGCTACATTTAATAGAGAAGTCCTTCTAGACCAGAGACAAGTTATATTTTCATCAAATGCATGTGTGATTGGATGTGGAGAAGAACTATTTCCTATCCCATCTCATGAATGGATGTTGTAATGAGTAAGAGCTATTGAATCTATTGTTAAGTTATCTGATGCAGTGTTTTACAGTTCTTTTCTTTAATGATGAAGATGAATCATTGTGTTACTATTTGATGGATGATTAGAGTAGGTGAATTATTTTGCATGCCAGTATCTTATCACATATGTGTTTTATTTCTGATAATTAGTATCTCAGACATTAATTTGATGCTCACATGGTTAATGTATTAGTACTAGGCATGTGGTATAAAATTTTCATCTGCATGCTTGAGTAGCGGGTTATCCCAAGCTCAGCCTCTTCTCCACTAGTTAAACTTAATCATTTTTTTTCCAAGTTGGTTTATACCAGCTTACATATTATATCAGTCCCACCTAAGAAAAAATATAAAAAGAGAAATTATGAACTGAAGGAGACGCCTTCGCGAGAAAGCGTAAATCTCATCGATTAAATTGGTCAAATCGCAAGATCTAGAGAACCATTCCACTATTAAACACTGTAGAGTCTAATTGGGCCTCGGTGGTGGGTTTGTTTCCATTTGTTGAACTAAATGGATTTAGGACCCATCAAAAGAATTGGCACTAGAAGGAGGGCCTGAAGAATGAATCGTTGAATACCTATTTCATATAATACTTTAGACAGCCTGTAGATTCAAAAAAAACCACATGCATGATTTTCATTCACAAGACAAACCACACACGCTGAGTACTCCTGAAACGAGTAACTCACCCTAGCCCGAGGAATAATGCTTGTTCCCTGACATACCTTACGCTCTCCTTCATGAAGAATTAAATCAATTCAGAAGAGTCACAAGAGCATACACCCTAAAGATCATTGCACTGTCTTTAGCTATGATACTTCCTCGAAGAAAAAAAATAAGTAGACCTGTTAAGCCCTAATATTGGCTCATTACCCCTTAATTGAGGCATATTATATTAGTAATGTTATTTTATTTATGTCATCTTTAGGCCATTAGTTGTAATTATACCTCCTAGTCTCCT
>JZKD02S1034516.1:792905-803708 GCA_000966675.3 Picea glauca | reverse complement strand
TTTTGTATCCACTTTGACTTATAGTACACTCATCACTTCACTTTATTATTTAAATAATTTCTTATTTGCAACAACTTTGACTACTTTGACCTTTTGGGGCTTCTAGATGACTCATCAGGGTTCTCCAACTTCACATGGCCATAACTCTCTAACCGTGAGGAGTTATGTGACGTTCCACATACCACTAGAAATGGAATGACATGTTCTATCCATATAGAATAATATTAAATGAAAATATGTCAAAACTCATGAAATTATCCATCAAACAAACTTGGGTCCATTACCCAAACCATTGTGCTACTGGAATTCGCTACCATAATTTCTTCAAGGGTTAACATCAATGAAAACCAACCCAATTAATCAACACGTGGCTCATATAACCCCAAATCCTTCAACCTCTCGGGAGTGTTACCGACCAATGAGGTCACAAAGTAGTGAAGTCTAGATGTTTCTGGTAAACACTCTTTCTTATTATATTCTTCCACTATTCCTAATCTAATGAACAAGAAGGATCCTAGAGAATCTTAGATCGATGATCCACGTGAATTTGGGACTTCGGGAGCTTGAAGTGGAGTGTAAACTGGCCTATATATGAATAAAGAAGATTACTTAACTACCGAGATTAAAAAATCTCTTGATTAGCCTTGAGTATCATTGTAGGTACGTGCATGGGACCCTATTTGGGAGTCCAGAACTTTGAGACTTCGAGGCTCCGAGAAAACTCGAGGATGTAGGAAGACAATTTCAAGTTGAAGCACTGAAGTGTTGAAGCGCCGAAATTTCACTTTTGTAGTGTGCAGATATGATTGGACGGGCATGTATATGCCATTGTGATGTGGCATGCTTGGATAGTTCCACATGGCATCATGGAATTGGTCATGAATTAGGTGTGAGAAACCCCCCTTATCAAGTCTAAACCATGTGATAAGTGCGAAAAAATATTAATTGTCTGATCTAAGGGTGGATAGAGCTCCACCATAGATTTTGGAGAAGAAGGAGACTTCAGGACTTCAGATCTTCGAGTATGTTGTAGACCTGTACAAGAATGACAGAGGGTCTAAGGATCAATATTCACAAAGACTGGTGTAGATTTTAACCTTGTACAA
Source organism: Picea glauca (assembly GCA_000966675.3). Taxonomy (NCBI): domain Eukaryota; kingdom Viridiplantae; phylum Streptophyta; class Pinopsida; order Pinales; family Pinaceae; genus Picea; species Picea glauca. Next base: position 802,602 of record JZKD02S1034516.1, on the reverse strand, counting down.
TATTTACTGCAAACAAATTTTCAGTAAAAGAACAAAAAATATACAATGGAAAATACAAACATTACACAGAGATTTTTCCCTTGGAAACCCAAACCAGGAAAACCAACATATTATATATTCATTCATAGTGATACATTGTTTACAATACAATATACATATAGGATCCAATGACATCCAAGTTTCTAACCCAATGACTTGGATTAGTCAACAACCCTAATTCCTTAACCGGAAATAGAAAACCATTGGCAAAAAACCATGTGCCGAAAACCCGCCCAAAAATGTGATACATTTCTTGAGGCAAAAGAAATTTCTCGGGGATGCTTCCCCCAAACCCTCTCAAGCAGGGATTTTGTCCCCCTGCACGCCCAACGCAACACAAAATTTACTACTCATGCAAAGAATATAACACATACCCAACATTCTCCCACTTGTTGTTTTCTTTTCATACAAGACGTTACAGGGTTACATAGTCAACAATGCCCATGGATCCTCTACACCAAGAGAAATTCTCAGTGCTCATAGATTTTGTTAATGAATCTGCAACATTCTTCAAAGTGTCCACCTTCATCAGAAACACTTTCTTTTATTCAACCATGTCTCTCACAAAGGGATATTGAATATCAATATGCTTTGTCTTTGAATGATAAGTCAGGTTCTCTACCAAAAAAATTTCACTCTGACTGCCAGAATCTATCCTTACAGCTTGTTGTACCAACCCAATACCTGAACACAATATTTGTAACCATACTACTTCCTTACTTGCATGAGTGGCTGCCATGTATTCAAATTTTGTAGTTGAAAGTGCCACTACAACCTGTCTTTTTCTCATCCAACTTATTGCTCCTCAAAATAGGTTAAACACATACCCAATTGTAGATCTCCTACGATTCAGATCTCCAACCTAGTCTGCATATACAAATCGATGTATATCCAACACTTTGTCCAATCCCAATCTTCCTTGGTAGCACAATCCATAGCTAGTAGTGCCACGCAAATACTTGAAAACCATTTTCACTGTTGTCCCTGCTCCTTCCCTGGTTTTGACATATACCTACTCAAAAATCCCACTGCATGTGCAATGCCCGGTCTAGTACAAACCATTTCATACATCAAGCTACCCACTACACTTGTATATGGGACTCAAGACATGTCCTCCTCCTCTTCCTATGTCTTGGGACATTTATCCGTAGATAACTTTACACCAACAGGAATGGGAACCTTGATCGGTTTACATTCCTCCATATTAATCCTTTGCAATATTGTCTTGACATATTTTATCTGATTTTTAACCAGAGTTTCATGTTTTTCCGATCTCTTTTAATTTCCATGCCCAAAATGAAATTTGAAGCACCGAGATCCTTCATATCAAATTTAGAGTACAATTGAGTTTTCACATCCTGGATAATCTCCTTGTCGTTTCCTATCAGCAACATGTCATCCACATACAAGACCATATAAATCAAATGATCACCCATTAATTTAAATTACACACAATGATCCTCGTTGCTTCTCATGAAGCCAAGTCCCATCATATAAGTATCAAATTGTTGATACCACATCCTTGGTGATTGTTTTAAACCATACAAGGACTTTTTTTATCTTGCATACCAGCTCCTTTCCCTTCACAACAAATCCTTTTGGTTGCTTCATATACATTTATTCTTATATATCCCCATGTGGTAATGTTGTATTTACATCCATCTGTTCTACTTCAAAATCAAATGCAGCAACAACAAATAACATAAATCTTACAGAATTTAACTTGGCAACAAGAAAAAAAATCTGACCAAAATCAATTCCCTCAACCTGGGAATAAACCTTTTCTACTAACCGAGCTTTGTATTTCTCCACTTTTCCTTTTGAATTCAACTTCTTTTTGAATACCCATTTGTTTCCAATGGGATTTATTCCATTCGACAACTCCACTAGATCCCAAGCTTCATTCTTATCCAAAGCTACCATTTCTTCGTCAATGGCCCTTTTCTAGATATTTCCATCGTCTGAATCCATTGCATCCCTGACAGTTCTAGGATCATCATCAGTAAAATAAAAATCAAAATTTGAATGAAAATCAGATGGAGTATAGATTTTTGGTAGCCTTCTCTCTCAAACCGATCTCCTCAATACTTGAGTATGAGGATCTTCTTCTTTTGATTCCTTTTCTTCTGTAGAGTCTGACTCATCATCCTTTAAATGAAACTCTATTTTCTTTGGTTCTTCCTTACTTGGTAGGAATTCCTTTTTAAAAACATCCTTCATTTCTCTAAATACCACATCTTGGCTATACACTACCTTCTTAGTTTCTAGGTTCCAAAGCTTAAAACCTTTGAGACCAACTTTATATCCAATAATGATACACTTTTCAGTCTTCTTATCTAGCTTACTCCTATTTTCCTTCGGAACATGAACATATGCATCAAAATCAAATACCTTGAGATGTGTGAGAGAAGGCTTCTTACCAGTCCATACCTCTTGTAGAGTCTTTTCATCCAACGTTGATGAGGGTGATTTGTTGATCAGGTAACATGAAGTACCCACTGTCTCTGCCCAGAATTATTTCCCTAACCCGACACCATTGAGCATGCACCTTTCTTTTTCCGTCAGCTTCCTCATCATCCTTTCTGCAACTCCATTTTTTTGAGGTGTATATGGAGTATTCTTATTCTTTTATATACCACACTTCTTACATAATTCTTCAAATTCATTCCTGCAGAAATCTCCACCATTATCTGTCCGCAACACCTTAATTATTTTCTCTGTTTGATTCTCAACAAGAGCCTTAAACTATTTAAACCTATCAAAGAGTCCATATTTCTTCCTGAGGAAATATATCCAAGTATTCCTTGAGAATTCATCTATAAATGAGACATAGGACACAAATTTTCCCAATGATGGGACCGACACAGGTCCAAAAACATCACTGCGAACTAGCTGTAAAATTCCTTCTACCCTCGTTGCACCAGAAGGGAATCTTACATGATTCTTCTTCCCATATACACAATATTCACAGAAATCAAAATCCGGAGAGTATTTAGACATACCTTCAACCATACCTTTACCACCTGTAGTATTCGAAGACCTTTCTCTCCGATATGCCCAAGTCTTTGATGCCACAACATAACCTTTTTTTCAGAGACTATAGAAGTTCTTTCTTCTTCAAATCCAATATCAGGAGCAATGGAAATATTACACCCATCACTAATAGTGCTTCCTTTCAACTTATACAGAGTTCCAAACTGAACTCCCTTCAACAACACCATTGCTCCTCGAACCATCCTACATGTTTCCTTTTCAAATATTGGTTTTACCGCTGGATCGTCCATTTTTCTTACATAAATCAAATTTTTGGCCAAACATGGGATGTATAGAACACTAGGAAGTGTTATAATCCTTCCATCTATGAGCCTCAACTTGACTTTTCCTCTTCCTATGATTTTGGTTGTCAAATCATCACCTAAGAAAAAATCACCTCCATCATACCTTTCATATTCACAGAACCACTCCTTGAGGGGAGTCATATGAAAGGATGCATCTGAGTCAACCAACCATGTCTCATGATCTACATTTGTTCTTGAAGAATCCAAACACACATCCCCTCCTTCTTCCTTGGAGTTGTTTTCTTCTGTAGAGGGAGATTCTTCACATCCCTTCTTTTTCTCAACTTTGGATCTACACTACTTCTTGTAGTGCCCTTATTTTTCACATCTCCAACATACCTTTACAAACTTTCTGGAAGATTTAGATCTACCCTTAGACTTAGATCTCTTAGTTGAGAACTTAAATCTATTTCTTTCCTGGGAGCGTTCTCTTGCAAATAATGCATCTGTTCTCTATCTTTCCATATTTTTTCATCTCATCTCCTCTGACAACAAGGACGAGACCACTTCATTAAACTTCAAGGCAGTTGTATTACTACCTATGGCCACAACCAGACTATCCCACAAGTCTAGTAAAGAACACAGTAAACTGATATACTTATCTTCATCTGAAAATTTAATATCAGCAGATACTAACTGACTTACCATAGTATTGAAAGCATTCAATTTCTCTACCACTAAGTCTCCATCTCTCATCCTCAGATTACACAAGTTCTTTATTAGGGATAGTTTATTTACTAAGTACTTAGACTGATACAAATTCCCCAACTTATCCCATAAATCCTTGGCTATATCTTCCTCTGACACATTCACTAATACTAAATCTAAGAGACACAGTCGGGTTGTGCTCTTTGCCTTCCAATCCAACTTTTTCCATTCATATGTTGAAGTTCATGTAGGTGCAGTACCTGTATCTACCATGATCCACTGATATTTTTCCACCAACAAATCTTCCATATTGATCTTCCATAGCTCAAAACTTAGCCCATTAAACTTCTTGATCTCCATTTTCAAATTTCTTGCCATTTATTTTCACCTAAAAAATCAATACCACGGATCTCCCACTGTAACAAGACTTATCACAATCCCGAGCCAAACCCTTGACCACAAAGGCGTCTCCCTGAAGCCAACAAAGCTCTGATACCAAATGTAGATTTTAACCTCGTACAATATTTACTGCAAACAAATTTTTCAGTAAAAGAACAAAAAAATACAATGGCAAATACAAACATTACACATAGATTTTTCCTCTAGAAACCCAAACCAAGAAAACCATAATATTCTATATTCATTCATAAGGATACATTGTTTACAATACAATATACATATAGGAGACAGCAGGATCCAAAACCCTAACCTAATGAATTGGATTAGTCAACAACCCTAATTCCTTAACCAGAAATAGAAAACCATCGACAAAAAACCATGTGCAGAAAAACTGCCTAAAAATGTGACACATTTCTCGAGGAAAAACAATTTTATCGAGGGTGATGCCCCTGAAGCCCTGCATGCCAAGAATATAACTACTACTACTCATGCAAATAATATAACACATACCCAACAACCAACAACCATGTCATCGACAGGGTATGACGATCCATGTCACGATTGTGCCATGTCATATGGTACGAGAGAGGTGAAGCTACGTGGATTCCACGTGGTGAAGGGGATGGTCGTTGGACAATGATGCCCAAAACAATTTGGAAGGCTATACATTTCAAACCAGAGATCGATTATGGGAAATTTTTTAATAGTTGGAAGTATCTCGGTGAGCACAAAGAGATGGTGTCATCATTTGAGGAATTCAAGGAGTTGTAGGAAAGCAGAAAATTTATACCCCCATCCATTAAAATGCTACTTAGGGGGTCGGGTGTGTGACATGTTTCTCTCATATTAGGTTTCCCATGTTACATATTATGTTTATTTGTGGATGGTGTGTCTACTGAATTATGTTCTGTATATTTTTCATTTTACCTATTTCATACATTTTAAGTAGAAAAACAATAATTAAAGAATATGATATCTAAAGGAAATTAACCTTCACGGTAAAGATTTCATTATTTTATTAGATCTATTGTGACGAACTGTCGAATGGAATATCTGCGATAGTTTATAGATCATATTTCTATCAAAGTAGGTTTTCTTGATAGTTTATAGATCATATTTCTATCAAAGTAGGTTTTCTTTAGGTATTTGTGGAAAGTTGCAAGGATCCAGGAATCATTTTAAGAAGAAAGTCGCAAAACCCTAGCCATAGCCAATGAGTATGTTCATAACAACCTTTGAGATCTAGTAGAGGAGATATTTGCGAGGCTGGATGAGAAATTCGCTAACATATCCTACAATATGTCCCTCCTCATGGTGGATTTATCGAGAAATCTAGCACTGTTAAGAGAAGTTGAAGGTTCGAACTCAGAGATCAAATTGTATGGGAAGATGAGGGATAACAAAGACCCAAAAAATGAGTCATATAAAGAACCCAAGAAATAGAAGTCGAGTTCCAATACCATAAACCCTTCATAGTATTTATTCAAGATAGAAGAAAAAGTGGACATAAAGTCATACCGAGTTGAGATCGATGCATTAAAACTGAATCATTGGTTGTAGCAACGAGAAGTTTCTTTTATCATTCACCATGTAGATGAAGAACAAAATATATCATTTTCTAAACTGAATTTAGAAGGACGTGCTTTAAACTAGTGGGAAAGCCACACATAGACACTTAGGCTAGAGGGTGATTCCCAAGTAACTGAGTGAGAGGATTTCAAAAACCTCATTAAGTCCTAGTTCTATCATACTGGGTATGTAGAGGACCAATGGATCCATTAGAATTACTCAAGGAAAAGGCAAGAGTAGAGTGTACAGGAGTACACCACTAAGTTTAGAAATATGGCCATCATGTTGTGTATCTCTCCTAAGAACCTAGATGTACTCCTCAAGTATCTGTGAGGTTTTCATATTAATCTATGAAATTAAGTGATTCTTTTCAAGTCAAGGACAATGGACGAGTCAAATGTACACACATAGTATCTGGAAAACATAGGCTACAAGAAAGGACAATCAAGTGGTTCCAAGCATAAAGAGAACCAAGAATCTTCCAAGGAGGGGAATAAGAAGTGGAAAGGGGGGAAGGATAAGAAGACAAAAATGACTGCACATTAGTGAAAGGATCCCTACAACCATTTCAATATTTATAGTCACAATGAGGCAGTGTTGGAAACTACATCTAGAGATGAACTTGAAGAACCATAAGAAGAATGCAAATAAATAGAATATTCTAGACATAAATTGAAGCAATCAAGTTGAAAATATCTCTGATGTGGATGAGAATATTGTCTACACATCATTTTAGGAGGAGGTGAATTTGAGTAGACTTCATCACTGGGAATAGAAGGAGATGAGCAAACTCTTCCACTTCAAGATCAAGGGCAAGAAGACAAATATAGATGCCATGTTTGGCTCTAGTTCACATGATAATACCATAGCAACATATCCAGACAACAAGATTAGATTGAAGTTTCAAGATCATCCTAGCCCATATCCATTAGGATGGTAGACAAGGATGTAGAGATTAAGATAATAAAACAGTGTAATATTAAATTTGTTTCAAGTGTTGATTTTATTGATGAAGCGGAGTCGGACGTATTACCACTTAACATATGTGGAGTAGTGTTTATAAGCCCCTACATGTATATGATGGATGAAATCTTCATGAAGAGAGCCAACTAATACTAACTAATCAAGGATGGGAAGTCATACATGAACAACACACATAAAGGAAAGTCAAATATTTCATTGGTTAGTGCCAACCAAGACAAGAAGTTGATTCATTCTAGTAAGAAATGTGTTTTTCTTTTCTTAAGAGAAAATTAGTCTGATGATGAGTTGATGAGAGTAAAGGAATCCCTGAAGGGGTGTACTAAAGAGAATAAACATCAGTTGGAGGGGTTTCTAAAGGAATACAATAGAGTGTTATAGGATCCTAAAATGATACCACCCAAGATGGAAGTGGATCATGGAATACAGTTATTTATAAACTCCCCATTGTTGAATATTGGGATGTATAGAAATCCTATTCTGGAAGAAAATGAAGTGAAGAAGCAATTGCAACAATTGTTGGAGTAGGGTGTGATTCGACCAAGAACCTCACCTTGTGGTTCATCTATCATAATTTTACCAAAGAAGTATGGAACTTGGTGAATGTGTATCAATTACATATCATTGAACAATATTACACTAAAAAATCAGTACCCTTTTCCCACGATTGATGATCTGTTATATCAATTGCAACATGCAAAATATTTCACCAAATTGGATCACAAATTAGGATACCACCAAGTATGCATCAAGGAAGAAGACTCTTGTAATACTTCCTTCAAGACAATGCAAGGTTTGTATGAATGGTTTTTCATGGTGTTTGGTTTATGTAATGCACCAAATACATTTATGATACTGATAAATGATGTATTACACCCATATCTAGATTCATTTGTTATAGTCTATTTGGATGATATATTGGTTTATAGTGCTACATGGAAGGAGAAAAACTGACATCTCATGTAGGTGTTAGAGACTCGGAAAAAGAACCAACTTCTAGCTAACCTAAAGAAATGTGAGTTTTCTCAACAATATTTGGTGTATGTGATTAGTGGAGGGGAGCTCAAGATAGATCCTGCAAAGGTGGAGGCCATCATGAAATGGTTAGTTCCTACAAATTTCACTGAACTTAGGAGTTTTGTTGGGGCTACATAGTACTTATGAAATTTCATAGCTCCATTTAGAACAATAGTTGCACCACTCCATGCCATAATAGCAAGTGGTAAGATTTTCCAGTGGGGGAAGAATCAATAGAAGCATTTTGATGAGCTGAAAATAAAGATCAATCAAGAACCAGTTCTCGCATTACAAATTTTGAAAAATCCTTTCGAAGTGGAGACATATGCAAGTGGGTATTCTGGGAGCAACTTTGATGCAAGGAGGAAGGCATGTATGCTATTAGAATCAATTATTTCATGGGACATTTCTCAACTACCCTACCTATGAGAAGCAATTCTATGCCCTGGTTCAAGTTGTCAAGAAGTGGAAGCACTATCTAATGGGAAAGGAGACCATCATCCACACATATCACTAGCTTCTACGATATTTGCATTCCTAGAGTAAGATACAACAAACCATACATTACAAGTGGATGGGGTTTGTACAACAACTTCATCTACTCATCAAATATAAGAAGGGAAACACAAATAGGTTGGCATACATGCTTTCCAGGCCACTCACATCCAAGATTACAACTTTAGGAACTTTGAGGCAAATGGAGGCTTTTACCCATGATGCATATAGAGAGGGATACGCAAACGATGAAGACTTTAAGGAGGTGTTTCAACAACTATAGGGACAAAATCATATAAAAGAAGGTGATGAAAATGATGACTATCATTTCCATAATGGTTTACTCTATAGGATCGACAAGCTCAATGTCCCTAAAGGTGAATGACTCCATCTTATAAGAGAGGCTCACACCTATAAGGTTAAAGGACATTTTGATGTTGAGAAGACTGTTTCCAATTTATAAATTTATGTGTATTGGCCCATAATTCAATAAGATGTAGAACAATATATTAGAGGATGTATACTTTGTTTCACCAACAAGCCCATTATCAGGAAGCAAGGTATATACCATCACTTACCTATACCCACTCAACCTTGGGAAAGCAAATCCATGGATTTTGTGGGAGGTTTACCAACAACCAAGAAGGGAAATGACTATATGTTTGAGGTAGTTGACAAATTCAACAAGATGTACATTCACATGCCTTGTAAAAAGACAACGAAAGGACAGGAAACAACATACATGTTCTTTGGACATGTCTAGGTGCACTTTGGGATACTATGGAACATCATATCAGATAAAGATACAAGATTTCTCAGTGCATTTTGGACTACATTGTGGGGAAGATGGACACTAAGTTGAAGAGATCTATAGTGGGAGTGCACAAATGTGATGGATGAAAGAGTGGCAATGGGGTGTGAAGGAGCATGTGCACATTCCTAGAAACACACATGTGTTCTCAATCCTACATCCTTAGTACTCACCGAACTTCCACATAGACTTTCCAAATCAAATTATTTAGGAATGTGCATGCATTCTTAATAAAGATGTGTTCAAGAATGTGCACACGTTCCTAAATTTTTTTTGAAATGAAAATAACACATGTGCGCTTTAGGAACGTGCACGCATTGCTAAACCACACACACATTATTATTGAATTGTGTGTGTTCCCATTAATAAAAAAATATCCCTCTCTCCCTCTCTATCTCTC
>JZKD02S1034516.1:779606-792895 GCA_000966675.3 Picea glauca | reverse complement strand
ACTCTCGACAACAGGAAGGGCAAAACCCCGAACCCCGATAGTGACTCGGGGATACCCACGGTTAGTTGCAGAGGCCGTGCGGGTGAATGAGAAGGACCTGTGGACTGGGATTTTCACAGTAGGGATTCCAATAGGGAATCTAAGGACCCACTTCGACTCGAAGGGAGAGGAACAGAGCGATCCTGTGAGCGGGTGAGTCTGAGGTGTAGGAACACCCTCGCCTGCATCAGAATCACTCTGAAAGCAAACTCTAGGCTAGATATCCAAACAAAGGATAGAGATCCTTTCCCCAAGGATAGCGCACCAACAAGAGCTGATCAGATAGTCCAAACCCTAGCGAAGATATAGTCCAAGCCAAACGTGATCTCTTAGCTACAACAACTATAATGGTAGCTCTGCTCCAAACCTACGCACAAAACTGGGCACTGCAGTGCGCACAAGTGTTGCTCTGCAATTTTGAGTCTTCTTGCCAGAATGAAGACTGGCCTCCTACATTTATAGTAATTATGGCTAACTGCCTAGGCCGACTTCTCATTCTGGGTATCTGTCTGTTCAGTATATATTATTTCTTCTGTCCGACTTCTTCTCTTGGAGGCTAATAACCTAATACAAGTTATCTTCTTGAGATGAAATGTCTTCTAGGGTTATTAGCCAACTCATTAGGGTTTCTTCTTGCTTCCTGGAGTATTCTATTCTCATCAGGTTTACACACGGAGGTAAATACCTCCCCCAACTACCATAATATCAACAATAATTAATGGACTTCCACCCTCCATGAGCATTCATACTTATATTCGTTTTATTTTAAATATTGCATGATAATATTTGAAGTAACTTCTTATTTCTACCATCATTTATTCTGATAAATTGGGAAATACAGCGTATGATGCCCTCTTTGATTAGATAATTTGTGTGGTTTTGATATTCATATGTGTATTCATATCTTACAAGACTTTCCCTTATTATATTTTATTTTACTTCTTTATGCACATATGAATTTCATTGAATATATCTCTTGCTTCAAGAATATTCCAAGAAAGCCTAAAACAGGGAGGCTTTATATAAGCCTCGTAGGGTTCCTTGGAATTGTTCCCTCCAAAGAAACAACCTTAGGAACAACATCCATTTTGGCATCAAAGTTCAAAAGGTTTCTTTCCTTAAGGTAGGACAAAGAAAAGTTCTAACTCTTGGTGGTGAACATGAATAGAACAACATAAGTTTTTTTTTTCAAGAATATCTATCGGTTAAAATTTTCACCCACTTTTTGGAAACACTACAAAGTTTCCATGACAAGCTCAATTGCTTCCCAAGTAGCTGCAAGGTTTTCCCCTTTTGTTTTTTTTGTAATTCTTGGTTTTCCTAACGATATGCATGATATTGAAATATGCGGTAAATGACTTCCTCGGTTTTGAGAAGGTGATGATGAGATCCTTGCGCAACATTTAAAATATTTTCATGATTGCATGAATATTCTAGGTATTGTTCATGAAGATGTATTAATGAATATTTTCATGATGTCTTTGGAGAGAGATTCTCGGGAATGGTTTAGAATTCTTCCTCCTACTAGTATGTCTTATTTTAAATATTTTCATGCATGCTTTCACTATCATTGTAGGTTAGCCTATCGAGTTGAGATTCTTTTTATAACATTTTTGTAATGAAGTATTTGAAATAGAACATAACTACTATCATAGTGAATACGATAAAAAATTTGCTGATAATGAATTTGAGCAAGAAAGTAGTTGTGAATATTCTCAAGAAGATACATTTTTTTTTTCATTCCTAAAGATCAAAATCAAAACTATGATCAACATATTTTTTCTTCTTTCCCTGACATTGATCAAGAGTTCCTAATGATTCTTGAATCTTATATAGATATAGAATATGTTAATATTTTTGAAGAGGAAGATATTAATTTGTATTCTACTTTTCCTCATTATTTTGATTATCATAAAGTCTTTGGTATAGAGAATAAACAAAGTGTTGACGGGCCAGAATGACCCGTTCAATAAGATGAGGGAAAACACTCGGTGACAGGTCCCAATCATACCTACTCTCGTTTAGAGTAGCGTTTCTAGCAATTTTATGGGCCTTGCTGCCTCTCAGAATTAAAAGAATAAAAAGGGGAAAGACAATGAACTTTCCCCAAAAGAGTTCTAACTAATTCTAAGTCTAATATAACTAAAGGAAACTAATCTAATCTAACTACTTCTAACCTAGCCATGGAGAAAAGATAATGGATGAGTATAGTGAAAGGTAATATATAGACAACAAAAATAGTTCATGACAAACCATAGATGTTAGCACAATAATATTTCATAAATCATCTCAAATAGTTGAAGAGAAAATTTGTAACATCATCCCTGCATTCATAATAAATCACAACATCAAAAGATTCTATATACTAAACACAGAAATAGTTCATATGATCAATACCCATAAAACTTAAACCACAAATACAAGTGCAGAATAGTCCCACAAACATTTTCAAACAATGATGACTTCAAAATGCCTTCTCCTCTTTATTACTCAAAGATAATAGTACCATCTTTTGTTACAAAGGGAAAAAGTCTCATTTTATCCTATGAGTTCTCTTTTTATAAGACAAGAGAGACTCTTGAGTTCTCCTCCCTGTTTGATTCATTTTCCCCCCAATTTATTTTTTACATTTCAAAAATATGGATGTGGGAGTTAAAAATATAATATGATCAGGCTCCTGGGAGGTTATATTATCCCTATGGTAGTTTACAAATAGTGTTTGTTAAAAAAAAATTACTGACTCTGCTCATTGACGTTATCTTCAGTTCATCAAACTTTTCTTGGCATCTATGGATTTGGTATGTTGAATTAAATCATTGTGGCTTATTATCATCTATCATATATTTCTATTGAGATATTGTTGTCTTGATTTCGTTACTTGTAGCTAAATATATGACAATTTGAAGTCAGCAAACCGTGCCTTACATCTGAATTCGGGTTCCACCCATATTTTTAATTTTTGGTCAATTTATGATTTCAATCCACCAACAATTCCTATCCCATCCAGTTCTTCACTCTTCTATATTTCCATCGAGCCCTCCTGTTCCTGATTTCGTTGCTCGTAGCTCTAGATATGACTGTTTGAAAACTGCACAATCCATTTTCCTCCCAAATTCGTGGGTGTCCATTTTCTACATTTTATGATGTATTTTGTCACATTTCTATCCTAGATACCTATACCATTGTGTTCCTCCATCAGATACCTTTTGAACGAGGTATCACAAGCCTTAGTCAACATACCTATACTAGTGCTCAACAACCGTTGATTATACCTATGGGGAAAAACTCGACCATCGATCTAAAGTTTGGGGCGAATTGTTTATGTGCATGGAGGGGAAAAATCAAATCCATTGATCTGGAAGGTAAACATATATAGGTATTCGATGGAGGAGGGTGTCGTTGTCGGAGGAGAGAGATAAAACATCCAAATGCTTGGGAAGAGGAATGATGACGACGAGAAGTTCATCATTGGCGATGAAGGTTTGGTGAGGAAGTGAGTTGGGTCTTAGAATATTGACGATGATAGGGAATTCAGAAGAAGAATGAGAATTGTTGATCTATTATAGGAAGGATCATCTCAACTGTAGATTACCTTATGTTATGTTTGAGTGAAAAGGGGAAGATGGCGTAAATGTGACGTTGTATGCCAACATGGTATCCAACATGTCCTCGAGGGTACATGTTTCACCATTTGAGTGGTTGATGAATGAGAGTGGTCCCATAAGGGGTTCAAGGCCATTTTTGTATTCACTTACGACTTGGACCATTGGATATGCACGAGGCTAAATCCTATCCATTCATAGGAGAAAGAAGATGTCATCGAGGAAAAGGGAGTGCTAGGGTTAACGACATCCATTGATCTTGTGGGAATAAGATCTCATTCGTTCATCGAGAGAAGGTCATCAAAGTGCTAGAGAGTGGGGATGGGGAGAGAAGGATCTTCGATGATGAAGAGGACATGCGTCAACACTTAATGGGATAAACCATGGTGTTTGGTGATGATGTGTATGACCATGTCAGTCTGTGTGTCAAGATGAGGATGGGTCTATGTGTCACGTGGGTGATGTCGAATTTTTGGTCATGGTTAAATAGAGTTCAAGGTGACATATGTCATGCCAAATGGAAAATCATGGGTAGGGCCATACATGTAGAATGTCGACTCAGTTGCCACATGCCAATGGTGTCATCTGAGAAAGGGGGGAGGTGTTAACCTTCAATCAACCTTACATATCTGATAGAATCATGGTTGTTAATTTAGACTCCCGATAGCCTTTGAATCACAATGGATTCTTTGTTGTCGTGGATGAATTGTGAGCGCTCAAGAGATAGGAGCAATGGAGTCCTGATGAAGAAAATTTCATGAGGGATTCGTCACTGATGGAGGGTTGGTGGCATCCAAGTGATATAGAGGAGGGACTTTGATGAAGAAAAGGTATAGGGTGATGTCGTCGATGAAAGGGAAGGCCAAATGAGAAGTGGCTCACTTGGAAGTACGAATACAATGAGGAAGGTGGTAGGTACCGCATTAGTGACATTATCATCCCATTGGATGGTAGAAGAGATAGGGAGCCACATTGATTCCACTTGGCTGTGAGGTGGACAAGATGTGTTTTGGCTTAAGAGGATTTTTGAGGCCATAACTTTTGATCTGGAACTCGAATTTAAGTATGGTTATATTCATTGGAAATATATCTACTATAAGAATCCAACTATGAGGTTTATTTAGAGAAGGCCAAATGAGAAGTGGATCACTGGGAAGTACGAAGAAAATGAGGAAGGTGGAAATATATCATCGTCGATGAAAAAGAAGGCCAAATGCGAAGAGGATCACTGGGAAGTACGAAGACAATGAGGAAGGTGGTAGGTACTGCATCAGTGACATTGGCATCCCATTGGATGGTAGAGGAGATAGGGAGCCACATTGATGCCACTTGGGTGTGAAGTGGACAAGCTGCGTTTTGGCTTAAGAGGCTTTGGGAGGCCATAACTTTTGATCTGGAACTCGGATTGAAGTATGGTTACATTCGTTGGAAATATATCTACTAGAAGAAAACAACTATGAGGTTGATTTAGAGAAGGCCAAATGAGAAGTGGATCACTGGGAAGTACAAAGAAAATGAGGAAGGTGGAAATATATCGTCGTCGACGACAAAGAAGGCCAAATGCGAAGTGGATCACTGGGAAGTACGAAGACAATGAGGAAGGTGGTAGGTACTGCATCAATGATGTTAGCATCCCATTGGATGGTAGAAGAGATAGGGATGCACATTGATGCCACTTGGGTGTGAGGTGGACATGTTGCGTTTTGGCTTAAGAGGCTTTGGGAAGCCATAAATTTTGATCTGGAACTCGGATTTAAGTATGGTTATAGTCGTTGCAAATATATCGACTAGAAGAATCCAACTATGAGGTTTAGTTAGAGAACATAATAGAAGAAAATAGAGGGAATTCTCAATAAATAAAGAGAAGGTTAAAAGGGGAAGAAGATCAAAGGATTCCCCCACATGCATCTCAAGGATGGAGCAACTGTGAATAAAGGATATCATGCTAGCATGTTCTTGCAACCACATAAAGAGACAAAATCATTTATGTGATTAATATGACATTTACCAACACATGAGAAAAAAATATGTCCTTGCCTTGATGAAAATTTATGAACAAGTACTAAAATTGAAGAAAATGAGGAGGATAGTTTTTTCTAGGGTAATCATATATGATCTAGATTAAATTACTATCATGACAACTTCATGCACCTAATCTCCAACACATACAAAGTATTAATGACCTGATGATTCAAGTCTAATATTTGTCCAATATATGACAATATAAATATGAATATGTTAGGAACCACATGCTAGCACGAGTATGTGGACTTTGAATAAGTAACTCGGAAAACATATTAGTAACCCACATCAAACTCATCCAAGAAATATGCTATAACATCAAAACATATAGTCACATAAGAGTCATGAAGACAACCAAAATTATAAGATCATAAGAGGCAATCAACCATTATCAAATATAATCATCAACCAAGATCAAACCCCAAAAATCCATCGAGGTAGGAAAAGAAATAACATAGGATCCAGTAGTAGAGGATTGGGAAATAGGATCAAAATTTTAGTAGGGGACCATTTTCCTTTCGCTTGTAAAAGAAAAAGTAAAAAGGGGGTTTGTTGCAGCCACAAAAAATGGCGACACACTGGAAGAACCATTTATCTTTTTCAATAGAATTCTAGGGCCTATACTTCATATCTTAGGTTTAAAGATAAGTTCAACAAAATGCAGACAAATTTCCAATAATCATGTGTACCACAACGATGTCAATATTCTAAAAGATATAACCCAATATTTCTAGTATTTGTAATTTAACACGCCCTTTTGAAAGAGCCAAATAATGAGAAAATTTATTATAGTGGTTGTACAATTCAAATTATTTTTGGTTCAACCATGGGTTTTCACTTTTAAAACAAACAAATATCTACCTAAGGGTGTTCCTCATCTCTCTTTTCCTGGCATTGTTTCACTTCCAGTGAGTGTCCATAGCCCCGATGAAGTTGCCTCGGTACCATACAAGCATAGCCCCACTGCTAGAAGATATCCATAGCCCCGAAGATTTTACTTGTACTTCCCACACTATTAATAGTGATTTCAACTTCCTTTTCTTGTTTCAAAAAATACTCACCCTTTTAGATTTTAGATATAGATATGCATATGCACATAGAGTGTGAAGGAAGTGGGGTGATACAAGAGTTTCTTTGATTTGTTGAGTAGATGTTATGCATTTTAGTTTAATCCATAGGTATCCAAAAAAAAATATCATAGTATTGGCCATTTTATCAATGTGAAGTGGATGGATCTCAAAGAAAAGAGTGGATAGACACTTTCCTATACTATTGGATTATCATTGTATTCTCAATGAGAACATGTGTTCCACCACAACTGTCAGTCTATACCCACAACTGAGAAATTTATAAATATTCATTCAGATAGTGCAGACCATGTATCTTATGACTTGTAGTAAAAATATTCAGCATGTGACCAGAATTGACCAACCCCTCACCAAAATTTAAAGAGAAATCCTCAAGGAAGGATAAGAGTGAAATCAACTCAAGGAAAATACCATCATTCAAATCAAAAGATGGAATTAATATGAAAAATAAAAAATCAGGAAAGAAATCATAAATCAAATTCATGAAAAAGAAAATTAAAATAAGGAATATAAAGCTAAATTGTCAGGCATAAAAAAAAAAAAAAAAAAAAAAAAAAAAAAAAAAAAAAAAAACTAGTTGAAAAATAAGAAGAAAACCCAACAACAAGCAACAAATCTGTTGCAGCAACAAAGAGAGTGTTTTAAGTGAAAACTCAAAAAATAATCCAAGGGAAATAACCAGTCAACAAATGGTAACCATTCAACAGAACAAACTCTCAGAGTTTATGATTTGAAATGAAAAACAAACCAGATTGCAAGAATTGATGATCTAGTGTAAAATATTTGTGACACAAATCTCCAATCCAATTTCTTTCATTGAGGGAAACAAAACAATCTCTTGGGAACCTAACAAAATGAGTTAGTGTAGTTTCTTAGTCAAAAAAACCTTTCTAAAGCCAATTTCATGTAATATTCCATAACCTAAATACTCTTAATATTTCTTGACATAATCAATTCCTTTGCAATTTTAAAAACATTGAATTTTGCAATAACAAAAATTACATTTCATATTTCTCACTCAATCACCATTTTCTCTTTTCTATAAAATATCATCAATAACCACATAGATCCCAATAATTCAATCTCAAAAAGCAAAGAGGAAAACCACACTTATGGAGGTCATCAAAATAGTCATGAAAGTGGCTCTAAATATCAACTAGATCAGAAAACAAATATGTGAGTAAATAAATGAGACTATAATCCTGATCATTTGTTGATTTGGTGGCAAGATGGGTTGATAAAAAGTGTCACAAAGGGAATCTGATCAACCAAGTTCATATTAACACTTCCCTAAATTGTCTTCATTTCAAGAGAAAAAATATTCTAAGTTGTCGGTTTCACAAACCATTTTCTTGACCTGCATACAAAAGAGAATGTTGTGATCAAATCTCAGGAAATTTGGGAATAAATCCTCCTCTCAAATGATTGACTTATTAAAATAAAATTAATCTAAATCGAAAAGTAAGGACCATAATTAAAACTAATTCTAGGGAAAACAGGCTAAGCTAAAATAAAATTCAACTAAGCTGGTTGTCATAAAAATTTGTGTGAAGGCCAGTGCAATTATCAAGTATTCCTTAGTTTTCCATGCAATCAAATATCACAACCTTCTTCCTGATATATGAGCATAATGTACTTTCTTTCAAAATTTATTTTACTATGACTTCGGTGTCATGATTGTTGTGATATTTGATCTTTGGACACAATGTCTTGTTCCTGAAATCATACTCAATCAAATTAAGCAAACAAGACTATAAGACTTCAATCCCATCCATCTTTTGATGATATCAATCCACCAACAAACATTAGTTATAAAAATCTGATTGAAAACTTAATGAATTGGTAGTGCTAATATCAAGTCTTTGGTAAATCATTGGATTGAGGAATAAAAGGATGTTTTCCTAAGCAATTAAAAAAAAAAAGATATTAGCAAAAGATTTAAATGACCATGTTGTCCAGAAAGTCACAAATGTGTTTCCGGGCAGCTTGAAAGAATACCTCTTGTTGTTGTATAAGAGAGGAAGCTTGGGTGAAGGAAGATATAACATAAGAGGCATACTCATTATTAAAAGACTTGTTGAACAAAGCCTAGGACAGTTGCAGCAAATGCCCAAAAATTAAAACTACAAGTGATTAAAATTAAATAACTTGAAAGAAATGAAAAATCAACAAATCCCATTACGCAAGAAAACATTTATGCAGAGAATTCATGTTGGCTAAAAGTGATCAAATAAAAGTAAGATGGAAAGAAACCATTTGGATAAATCCAAAACCATGATAAAATATTTGTCCTAGGAAATTACAAGGAGTTGGAGTGGACTTTATCTTAGATGAGTTGAATTTAATCGTCAATATTTTCATTTACTATGCATGAGATAACAAGATCAAAACTATAAAAAGAAACTCAATCAAACCAAAATATTCTAAGTGAGAGTCCTATGAGTGTGGGACCATTATTGTTGATTCGCACCACAACAGGAGTGAAATGGTAATCTAATTTAATATATCCCATTTGTGAAATGACAAAATTATTCAAAAAGATCATGCATAAAAATTAGTGATCTCAAAATTACCTGACACATAGGAAATTTGAGAATGACATGAAGTAAATCTTCCCATATCAAAATTTAATTTAAAAAATCCAATCAAGGGAAGATTATTGTGTAATCCTTTTATTTCTTTCCATATATGTTGAGAATCCATTTATTGGTCATCCAACAATAAATAAAATATAATTCAAACACAAAAGTAATTAAAAACTACAGAGCAAAGATAAACTATGCAAAGGAAAGACACTAATTTATTCTACCCTACTCCTATCCTACACTACTAATGGCTGAAAAAATTAGCTATGTAAAGTCATAATGCCAATATAGCCATCCAAGTAATCCCACGCCTGCATACATATGTTCAGGATGAAAGATTATAAACATAACTTGGAATAAAAATAGAGTAAAAATAGGAAAACTTAAAGCATGATAAAATATATTTACCATATTAAATATATGACAATGATAATTCATGGAAAAGTGTTCCAAGTAAGATCTCTCCAACCATGTTTCAATTCTATTGTAAAATATTTCACTTCTATCATAGAATTAATGGAAAGAGTTCAATGGAAAGTAGCATACCAAATGAGAATTGTGCATAGAATACGTGTGGGGTGTTATCGGTGAAATATTTTTTGAGCTTGTTGCTCCTGAGATTGATTCTAAGGCTCAAAGAATAATGTCAGGCATCAAAGATTTAAAATGAAGAGTTTTTATAAGTTCTTTTTTCTACCTTCAATTTTCTGAGAAATAATCTTTAAATGAAATTAATGATAAGACAATACAAAAGTTGTATCTCGTTACCTGAGTCACAATTATAATGTCAAATGATGTAGAAATTATTTACAAAACTATTAAAACAAAGTCAAGTATCAATTACAAATCAGTCTCACCTTGTTTGTAGTAGAAGAAAAGTAGAAAATGCACTCTTGAAAGGAGATAACAATGAAGTAATTCACACATGTCACAGGTCTTATTTTACTCACAGTAATAACAGAAGAAAAGTTGTTACTGAATGAAATCTTGATATATTATGATCACGGTAGACATATTACTAAATTGTAATCATTCACTCTTCAAGAACTACAGAAAAAAAATTCGAAGAGATGGAAACACAGAGGAAGCACATAAATCAAATTGAACAAAACTTAGAATATGTGTCTGCACTTGTATTGATATTCAAAAATTTTTCTCTTTTACATTAGTCTAGAAGCCGCCTTGAATAGATCTAAAATCTATCTATTTATACAAAAATTGTCTCAATTGAAAATCGTTGGACTTCCCAAAATATCCGCCTAAAAATAGAATACAATTCAAATGAAATAATAACATGCAGATATTTTTGAGTTTTGATTTAATGTGTTGGCGCTTCATCTATCCGTTCATTTGCTCATAGATGCACTTGTTTTCCTTTGTTCTTTGCACTGGGTACACATGTCCATTAAGGCCAATCATTGGCTTACTGTCTTTGCCATATGATTTTGTTTCCATTTGTTCCTTCGAATGCATTTACTGAGATAAAGAATTGTAGTTGAATATATGGGAGTGGTAATTGGACATGTAGCTCAGCGCTGGATCGTTATGGGATGGATAGTTACAGGAAGAGTAATTTTTCATGAATAGGGTGACGTGGGGACAAGTTTCCACTAAGGAGGTGGGATGAGTGGATGCGAGAATGTAGGTGGTAGGGATAGACGACAATTTATCATATCATTGTAGGGTATAATTCTGGGTCATGCAACAATCTTATGTAGTTCTGACTGTGCTATTGATCTAATCTTGGATGAAAAGGACTCGTCATCTTCCTCGGTAGAGTCATTTGGAAAATTAATAATCTCATTCTCTAAGATATCAAAAAACTTCTTCCAAGACTTTATTGTATCTGTAACTTGCAGCTCGTTGTGTTTGATAGAACATTTTCATTTGGATTGGAATCATCACCTGATGCATCGAGCTTCTTTGCAGCTTTTTGTGGCGCCATAATGCTAAAGGAAATAGAATTACCCTACCTGTAACAAGAGAATTATGTAAGCTCTACACTAAAAAAAAATGCTAATTGCAAATGGTAAAATGATTTTGAAATTCAAAGAGATTTATTCATAAGGTCTATCGGTCTTCGTATAGATATACTGACGAATAATTTATTAAAAACTTAATGGAATTTATTACTTGGTGATTCACAATATTTATTTAAATCACTAACCTTAGTCAATCATAAATGTCATTAATACTTTGACGGTTCAGTGTTCAGAATATTGATTATGATAGGGTAGAAATTACCTAAAGTCCAAAACTATGGAGTGATTAATTAATACTTAATCATGATTAAACTTAGTTATTAAATGTTTTATTAACTCTTTAAAAAAAAAATTACTTTTTTTAATATGTATTACTTCGGTGCTTTGATACTTCGACGGTTTGTGAACTCAATCTTTGTTAAAACTCCCGAAGGACAATCTCCAGAAGTGACATGGAAGAGATGATGTCATTCTTGATGATGTGTCAAGAAAAGGGAGTTGCTACGTGTCACTCGAAAATGTGTGAATCATCCGACGTAAATGTCAAAAATAAGTGCCACGTGTCAACCCAAGAAAAGATTTAAAAGACATGTGTTCTGGGACGTTTCTATAATTCCTTTAGGAATTATCACGAGTGACTATCTTCGAGACTTCGTATTTTTGGGGGTTTTCTTGTTTATATTTTTTGGAATACCTGAAGCGCGAAGCTCCAAAGAAACTGCTAAAGACTTTATTTTAAAACTTAGGCACCTTCTAAACTTCGGAAATCATTAGGACCATTCGATTAAATTAGAGTACTTCATCGATGATAGATATTGTAAGCGCCATATTGATAAATAACAACCAATGGATTTATTTTAAAATTAAAAGGCAATTCTCCAAGTTTTTTTCTTTTGGGGTAAAATTTGTATTTCTAAGAGGCAAAATCTAAAGTTTAAAAGCTAAAAATGATACGTGTTCTAACATAGGCTCCATCTAGGTATTGCGGCTCCCTGCAAAGTG
Organism: Picea glauca; assembly: GCA_000966675.3. NCBI lineage: Eukaryota > Viridiplantae > Streptophyta > Pinopsida > Pinales > Pinaceae > Picea > Picea glauca. The sequence continues at coordinate 780,575 of JZKD02S1034516.1, read as the reverse complement.
CGAAAGAACAATATACCAAGTTCATTTATTTTGTAAATGGAGTCATTATTTCTTTTTGAAAAACATTTTCCAAATTTATTTAAGAATTAATCATACATAGAAAAATTAAATTATCGAAGTCCAAAAATATTCAAAACATACTTAATGATTGATCCCAAGTTAGGATATTAAAAATTCATTTTTCTTAAAATTGATTTCATAATTGTTTAAGATAATCAAAATAATTTTAACTAAAATATCAGCTTCGACCGATTTTGTTCGCTTCAAGACTAAGCAGATATAACATATTTATTTAGGGAATCCCTAGTTGGTTTAGGATGTAAAAAATCATCAGAAAGAGAACTAGATAATAGAGTATGATATATATATATATATATATATATATATATATATATATATATATATGACAGCCTTGCAGATATCATAGATATTGCTTCACTTTCAGCGAACATGTTCAGTACCTCGGTGAAGTTATCTACTACTCCCATTGAATTTCCTTTAACGACTTCAATTAACACTTTTTCATTTCAATGAGATGAGGGCAATCGATATGCGAATTTCCTTTCATAGTCTCTTTTGGACAATATGGGGGCAATCAAATTATGAATTTCCTTTCACCGTTTGTCCTATATTTTAATATTTTTAAGTGGGGGAAATCAATTTGTATATAACCTACAAGGGATGATTTATGTTTTAAAATATTTAGACTGAAAAGAAGGTATGTCAATAATTTTAAGAATACTCTGAAACTAACTCTCTTCCAATTTTCAATACACCTTCACCTATAGGAGAAAATTTTGGGGAATTTTAATTTTTTTCAGGGGTTAACCTTGAGAGAATTAGTCAATTTAAAGTCTGGTAGTAGAGATAAAATTATCAGGATTAGCCTAGACATACTTTTTCAATTAAAATCAAAGGAACATAAATATTTCCTCCTAATCTTGTTTTGAAAATATGTTTTTAAGTTTT
>JZKD02S1034516.1:758231-771500 GCA_000966675.3 Picea glauca | reverse complement strand
CCCTAACAAAGTTTTAGACTTAGGACTTAGATTCAGAACTGGGTGAATTTTTAATTAGGGAAGTTGTTTTAAAATTTCATAATGAGATATTTGTCTTAGGGCCATCTAGGTTTGTTCCTTTATCATCATCAATGCAACGTGCCCTTCAAGACGCACTACGTGCTCCAAGGGTGCCACTCACCTCTATTGTTTCTTTGTGCGACGTGCCCTTCAGGATGCACTACGTGCTCCAAGGGTGCCACTCGCCTCTTGACTGATTGGTAGACATCAATAACCCCTGGAGTCAATACTCCGCCAGGTGAACTTGTGGGAGACTAAGGGCTTCTAAGGAATAAGTCCCCCGCCTTATTGCACACCCCTTAGAATCATCGTGAGCGACTGTCGTAGTCTGCCCTCACGACATCGCGGGTCCTCTCAAACTAGGTAATCGTTAACCTACAATTTGAGCCACGGTGGGAGTGCTAGTAGGCTATGGCAGGGCTGTTGTCCACACCTCTCCCTCAACCTCTCTAGTAGTCATGTGTGGCCCCTTTACTCCATATGTGAGTCTGGTCGGCAAGCTATCGTCAGCTTGCATAATCAACAATCATGTCAGACATGTCCACATCATATCATCTAATCAAATGTACTAAAATCACAGTAAAACAATCAAACCCCAGTAGCACACTCCCTGACTCGTTTCGGAGTTCAAGGGTTCCGTCGATGCCTCTACATCCTCAAGGTCCAAAACCCTGCACACTCAGTAAAACCGAATCAATAGCACTTGTCTATGTCAATGCAGTAAAACATTAGGTCATCTATCATAATGCATCATAATCAAGAACAAATGTTTTAATATCATAATAGCCCGGATCACTTGCGAGCAAGTGTCCTCAAAGAATAAGTTTTCTCAGTGCGCCAGAGCGGGATGTTACAAGTAATAAAGATGATATTTTTTCTCACCCCATTGCCTTATGAAGGAAGTTTCCATATCATTATACGATGGTATAGAACCTACTGGAAGTCCTCTGAACCAATTTATTACATGTACTTCAAAATTTTGTACCAACAGTCTCGTATAAACATCTGCATGCTCAATGCCAAGAATATCAACAAATTGATCGAAAAAGGCTATATGTTATGTTGATGTTAAATCTCCTTCTCCCGTGAATTTAGGGAGGCTCTTCATGTAATTTTTGGGTAAATCATGCAAGATAGAAGGAATAACTAAGGGATAATATCTAGCAACGACCTTGGAAAATATATTAGGGGTTTGAGCGGGTATATTTTATTGTCCACCAGCCCGTGCACCTCCGACATATCCAACACCAACACCTCCAACACTGGCCATTGAAAGTCTAAGAGACCTAATTCGAGGACTAAATAGGAGATTATCGAAAACTTCAAAAGACTAACCTATTGATATTTTGACTACTTTGAGATGGTGTGAATGAAGTTCAGTTAAATGATCGTGAGAAGATGGAGGATATAAATGAGGTGGAAAGAGAAAACTTGAGATTGGTTTCTCATATTTACCAGATGTATAGATAGGATAAGTAGTAGGTGATGAATCTGAGTATAAAAAATAATCTACAGGGCCTTTGGAAACAAAAACTTTTACTTCAAAAAGAGAAAGAATCGTCTGTGTACTAATGATAGTGGGGATTGAAATGGATTCTTTACTTTCACTGGTAAAAGTATATATCAATGAAATAGGGATGGTCTGGTTAATCTCAAGTTTTATTTCCAGAATAATTACTTCTAGAGTTTCTAGTTTAACATCAGACTCACTTGTTGTTGCTTCTGCAAACTGAACTTGTTTAAAATTAACTCGTGTGTTATTCTAGATTGAGAGACCTTACCTATTGATGCAGAGGTTTTTTTGAGATATCCCTTTGGTTTCAACAATGTTTTTGGATCCGAAACTGGCGTAGTCTGCTTTTCGTCTGGTTTTTTGCTGGTATTCTTTCGACCGAATGTCAGTTTTTCCTACAATGGATTCGCCAGGTGAAAATTGAACCTTTCCACGTATTCAATCTTTGTTCACCATTAAAGACCAAAATTTAACTTTGTTGTTCTCCCAAGGGAAAAATGATTTCGTTTCTTCTTCCTCGACAATGATGCCAAAAATATGTTTTTCCAAAGATTGATTCTAAGGCTCAAAGAATAATTTCAGGAATCAAATATTTAAAATGAAGTGTTTTTATAAGTTCTTTTTTCTACCTTCAATTTCCTGACAAATAATATTTACATGAAATTAATGATAAGATAGTACAAAGGTTGTATCTCGTTTTCTGAGTCACAATTATAATTTCAAATGATGTAGAAATGGTTTACACAACTATTAAAACAAAGTCAGGTATCAATTACAAATAAGTCTCACCTTGTTTGTAGTAGAAGAAAAGTAGAAAATGCACCCTTGAAAGGAGATAAAAATGCAGTAATTCACACACGTCACAGGTCTTGTTTTACTCACAGTAATAACACAAGCAAAGATGTTACTAAATGAACTCCTGATATATTATGATCACAATAGACATATTACTAAATTGTAATCATTCACTCTTCAAGAACTACAGAAAGAAATTCAGAGATATGGAAACACAGAGGAAGCACATAACTCAAATTGAACAAAACTTAGAATATGTTTTTTATATTCAAAACGTTTTCTATTTTACATTAGGCTAGAAGTCGCCTCGAATAGATCTAAATTCTATCTATTTATACAAAAATTGTCTCAATTGAAAATCGTTGGACTTCCCACAATATCTGCCTAAAAATAGAATACAATCCGAATGAAATAACAACATGTAGATATTTTTGAGTTTTGATTTGATGTGTTGGTGCTTCATCTGTCCCTTCATTTTCTCGCGGATGCACTCATTTTACTTTGTTCTTTTCACTAGGTGCACATGTCCATTAAGGCCACCACAATCATTGTATTACTGTCTTTGACATATGATTTCATTGCCATCTATCCCTTCGAATGAATTTACTGGGATAAAGAATTATAGTTGAAGATATGGGGTTGGTAATTGGAAAGGTAGCTCAACATTGGCTCCTTATGGGATGGCTAGTTATGGGGAAGAGTAAATGTTCACGAATATGGTAACATGGGACAAGTGTCCAATAAGGAGGTGGGATGAGTGGATGCGATAATCTAGGTGGTAGGGATAGACAATAATTTATCATATCATTGTAGGGTATAATTCTAAATCATGCAACAATCTTATGCAGTTTTGACTTTGCTACCGATCTAAGCTTGGATGAAAAGGACTCGTCATCTTCCTCGACTAATTCCCCTGGAAGGTTAATAATCTCATGCTCTAAGATATCAAAAACTTGCTTCCAAGACTTAATGGCATCTATAACTCCCAGAGTTGTGTCTGATAGAATATCTACATTTGGATTGGAATCATCACCTGATGCATCAAGCTTATTTGCATCTTTTCTTGGCACAATAATCCTCAAGGAAATAGAATTAGCCTACCTGTAACAAGAGAAGTCTATAAGCTCTACAATGAAAAAAACTGGCTCATTGCAAATGGTAAAATGATTTTTAAATTCGAAGATCTTTATTCATAAAGTCTATCGGTCTTCAGATAGATCTATTGACGAATAATTTATTAAAAACTTAATGGAATTTATTACATGGTGATTCACAATCTTTATTGAAATCACTAACCTTAGTCAATCATAAATGTCATTAATACTTCGATGGTTCTATGTTCAGAAGATTGATTATGACAAGGTAGAAATTACCCAAACTTCGAAACTGCGAAGTGATTAATTAATACTTAATCATGATTAACCTTAGTTATTAAAAATTTTATTAACTCTTTAAAACACTTTTTACTTTTTGTAATATTTATTAGTTCGGCGTTTTGATACTTCAACATTTTTTGAACTCAATATTTGTTAAAACTCTCGAAGGGGAATCTCTTGAAGTGATGTGGTAGAGATGATGTCATTCTTGATGACGTTTCAATAAAAGGGAGGTGCCACATGTCACTTGAAAACATGTGAATCATCCGACATAAATGTCAAAAATAAGTGCCACATGTCAACCCAAGAAAATATTTAAAAGACACGTGTCCTATGACGCGTCTGTAAGTCCTTTAGGAATTATCACAAGTGACTATCTTCGGGACTTCGGAATTTTGGGGTTTTTGTTGTTTAGATTTGTTGGAATACCCCAAGTGTGAAGCTTCAAAGCAACCGTTAAAGACTTTCTTTTAAAACTTTGGAAGCTTCTAAACTTCAGATATCATTAGGACCATTCGATTAAATTAGAGTAAATCATCGACGATATATATTGTAAGCTCCTTATTGATAAACAACAAGCAATGGATTTATTTTAAAATTAAAAGGCAATTCTCTAAGTTTTTTTTCTTTTTGGGTAAATTTTTTATTTCTAAGAGGAAAAATCTAAAGTTTAAAAGCTCAAAATTATACGTGTTCTAAGAGAGCTAATGAAGTTTTTAATCCCCGAAGACAAACCAAAATAATAAGGGCCTAACATAACCATCATCATAGAACTAAGTGCCTCATAATCCTTGAAAGCCTCCCTGGACTCAAACTTCAAGTAACCATTAACTTGAGATAAATTAGTGGAAACAAATGATTTACATAGACTAGCATCCACCATGGTATGAGAGGTAATTTCAAGACAAAGGTGAGATCCACTAGTATCAACAATACTAATTAGAGGGATACTTGAACACAAAGTTTCTTTAGTGATAAAAATGAACAAGAGAAAGAATAAGACATCCTTTGATACACATTTAATGCTACAAAGTTCTCTTCATACTGTGAACACGGATGATAAGGCTTGGTTATAATTAGTACGTGGGAAGAGGACTTATCCTCTCTATCTTCCAAATTCACATCATCACCATCAAGTACTTCAACAATGTTCAACCCAATTGATTCTATTTGAATAGGACCATGAGTATCTCTCTACAAAGTTAAACAATTAAAGAGATGCGGATACAAGTGGTAATAAGTGGAAGAATTAAGAGAATTAAAATCTTCTCTAGAACTAGAAAATTTTTCAGAAACTTACTCCCTAAGTGGTAGTTCCTCCTTCTTAAGCACATCAATGATTTCTTGTGAATGAGTGGGCTCCACATTAGATGTGGTTTCACAATCAGTATGTCCTTCCTCAAGATATTTTTCCTCTTCCAAGTTAAAAATAGATTGGTGAGATAAAAGAGGTGTGTCCTTCATGTTTATTTCTCCTCATTGGGTGAAATGATCGGCGTGTTTTTCTTGCCCCTACAAATTATGAGAATGTGAAATGTCTTCCAAAACATATTCATGGTTATAAGAGGGGAGAAAATCAAAAGAATCGTTAGAACACGAAGTTTCAATAAATGATCCACTAGAAGTAGGAAAACATGCTTGACCTATCTCAATTAAAATAGGAGAATTTGTAACAAAAGGAAAATTCAAATAAGAAGAAATTAATTCCATTTTATCTGTGGGTGAGGAAAGATTCATTTCGTGAATGTCTATAATTTTTTTATTAACAAAATGATTAACATTTAATTTTTCCCCATAGCTTCCTCTTCCATTCCTTGTGATGGAAAATATGAGATAGGATAATGAGAGCCTGACATAACCATCAGTGTGACCCAAAGTTTCTTATTATCAACATGAAAACCCTCCTCTTAGGAAGCTATAGAAAAATCTGAAATTGGAATTACAACACAAGAGGTCTATTTTTCGTCACAAGGAAAGTAAGGGGGAATGGAGTGGTGGGAGGATACATAGGTTTCTTCCAAAAATGAATTTTCTATCTGATATATATCCCCCATAGTAAATAAATATCCAGACATATGAAGTCCATACAAACCATTATCATTTTCGTTTAAATCTAAACCAGCATGTAAAGGAACATTAGAACATGATTTATATTCTTCATCCACTAACTCATATGTTTCACTAGAAAGAGAAACTAAACATGAAATCAAATCAGTGTTAGAGGGCCTATCTTCCAAAGGAAATCTATAGTAAATATGATCAAATATAATAAAAAAATATTTAAGAGATTCATCCTCATTCTTCTCCAATTCTAATATCTCTTCACACAAATTATCATAGCAATAATTCTCAAAAGCATACAAAAATTCATGCATAAATTGTTCCCATGTCTGAATAGAGGCAATCAGAAAAGTCTCGCACCAACTCTTGACCTGATCTGCAAAAGTGAGATTGAACACATTGCAAATGGTATTTCTATCTATAATATTGTGAGAACAACAAAATTTCCAAAAATGTAAAGCATGTTCAGATGCAGATATTTCACTCTCGCCCTCGAATATTCTAAGTTGTGACAAAAAATGTAAAATATTTCTAGGAGGTTTGGGAGGTAGAGTACCAGAAAAACATCTCCATAAAGGGATATGGGATGGATCCATCAATGGATTAGAATAAAAATTAATACAAATGACTCCACAGGCTCAACTTCTCATCTAGCCCTCCTTCTAGCATCATTTTGGTTGATGGACCAGAATGACCCATTCAATCGGATGAGGGAAAACGCCCGATAGCAGGTCCCAATCAGACATACTCTCATTTGGACTAGTGTTTCCCACGATTTTATGGGCCTCATTGCCACTCAAAATTAAAAGAATAAAAAGGGTAAAGACAATGAACTTCCCCCCAAAAAGTTCTAACTAATTATAATATCAATCTAACTAAAGGAAACTAATCTAATCTAACTACTTCTAACCTAGACCGGGAGAAAAGATAATGAATGAGTACAATGGAAGGTAATATCTAGATAACAGAAATAGTTCATGATATCCCAAACATGTTAGAACAATAATATTGCAGAAATCATCTCAAATGTTTGAAGATAAAATATGTAACATCATCCCTGCACTCATAAGAAATCACAACATGAAAGGATTATATATACTAAACACATATATACTTCATATTATCAATACCCAAAAAAATTAAACCACAAATACAAGTGTAGAATAGTCCCACAAGCATTTGCAAACAATTATGACTTCAAAATGCCTCCTGCTCTTTATTACTCGTAGATAATAGTACCATATTTTATTACAAAGGGAAAAAGTTCCATTATATCCTATGAGTTCTCTTTTTATAAGACAATAGATACTCTTGATTTATCCTCCTTGTTCATTTCATTTTTCCCCTAAGTTTGGGGGGGTTTCTATGTGCATGGAGGGGAAAAATAATAGCCATTAATTTGGAAGGTAAACAGATCTAGGTCATCAATGGAGGAGGGTGGTGGTGTTGGAGGAGAGAACTAAAACATCCAAAATCTTGGAAGAGGAATGTAGACGACAAAGGTTTAGTAAGGAAGTGAGTTGAGTCTTAGACTGTCGAAGACGATAAGGAATTCAGAAGAAGAAAAAGAACCATTGATATATTACAGGTAGTATCATTTCAACCGTAGATTACGTTAGGTTATTTTCGAGTGAAAAGGGGAAGATGATGTAAAGGTTTTGTTGTATGCCAACATGGTAGACAACATGTCCCTGCGGGTACATGTGTCACCATATGAGTGGTTGATGAATAAGAGTGGTCCCATAAGGGCTTCAAGTCCATTTTCATATTCACTGATGAACCATACCATCGGATCTGGATGAGGCTAGATCCTATCCATTCGTAGGAGAAAGGATACGTTGTGCGATGATGAGGGTGTGTTAGGGTTAATGAAAATCATTGATCTTGTGGGGGTAATATCTAATCCATTCATCAGAGGAATTTTGTCGGAGTGCTAGAGAGTGGGGAAAGAAGGATCTCCAACGACGAAGAGGAAACACATAAAAACTTATAGGGATAATCCATGGTTTCTGTTGATGATGTGTATGACCACATCAGTATGCATGTCAATCCAAGGATGGGTCTACGTGTCATGTGGGTAATCTGGAATTTTGGGTCATGGTTAAATCAAGTTGAAGGTGACACATGTAATTCAAAATGGAAAATAATTGGTAGGGCCATGCATGCATAATTTCAAATCGGATGCCACATGTCAATGGTGTCAGCCGATAAATAGGGGAGGCATTACCCTTCGTTTAACTTCACGACATTGATAGGATCATGGTTGTTGATCAAGACTCCTGAGAACCATTGGATTAGAAAGGATTCTTCATCGTCGAGGATGAAGTGTGAGCGCTTGATAGCCAGGAGTGATGGAGTCTCAATGACAAAAAGGTCATGAGGGATTCATCAGTGATGGAGTGTCTTGGAAATCCAAGTGATAGAGAGGAGGGACTCCGATGACGAAAAGGTATAGGGAGACGTCGTCAACGACATGGAAGGCCAAATGTAAAGTGGATCACAGGGAAGTACGAAAACGATGAGGAAGGTGTTGGGTACCACATTAGTAACATCAACATCTCATTGGATGGTAGAATAGAGAGGGATCCATGTTGATGCCATGTGGGTGTGAGGTGGACAAGGTGAGTTTTGGCTTCAGAGGCTTTGGGAGGCCATATTGTTTTATCCAGAACTTGGATTTAAGTATGGTTACAGTCATTGGAAATCTATCGACTAGTTGAATCCAAATATGAGGTTTATTTAGAGAAAATAATAGAAGGAAAGAGAGGGAATTCTCAATAAATAAATACAAGGTTAAAAGAGGAAGAAGATCAAATGATTCCCCCACATGCATCTGAAGGCTAGAGAAATTGTGAAGCAAGGATATCATGCTAACCTATTCCTTCAACCACAGAAAGAGATGAAATCATTTATGTGATTAATATGACATTTACCAACACATGAGAAACGTAATATGTCCTTGTCTATAAGAAAATTTATGAACAAGTACTAAAAGTGAAGATATTGAGGAGGAGAGGTTTTTCAAAGGTAATCATCTATGATCTAGATTAAATTACTATCATGACAACTTTGTGCACCTAATGTCTAGCACATAGAAATTATTAGTGACATCATGATTCAAGTATAAGAGTTGTCTAATATATGATATTATAAAGATGAAGATGTTAGAAACCACATGCTAGCACGATTATGTATAATTTGAATAAGTAACTCGAAAAAATATTAGTAACACACATAAAACTCATTAAATACACACATTGTATCATCAAACCATACAGTCACATAAGATTCATGAAGACAATGAAAATTATAAGATTAGAAGAGGGAATCAACCACTATGAAAGAAAATCATCAACCAAGATCAAATCCCCAAACTCCCTCGAGGTATGAAAATAAATAGCATAGGATTGAGCAGTAGAGGATTAGAAAATAGGATCAAAATTTTAGTAGGGGACCCTTTTCCTTTCGCTTGTAAAAGAAAAAGTAAAAAGGGGGTTTGTTGTGGCCACAACATAAATATTTGTAGAATAGTTTCTCTATGATCTTAAAGAAATCTTTGACTCCCAAGTACAATAGAAAGAATATTTAGAAGTTTTATCTACCCATGAAGAACAAATTCAAATACCGTTAGAAGCTTCAAGAATCCTGCATGAGGATATGGATACTAGAACACAGTCTGTTGTAGTAAATTATATCCCTGAACTTTTTCAAAGCTTAATAAATATTGATTTATTTGATAACGATGGTTTATTTATTCCTTCCCTTTATGACAATGAAGAGATATATGAGAAAAGGGTAGAAACATATATTCATGAAAGTGTACATAAGGGTATGACTGTTGATGAATTAGCATTACAACAAAATGACATTTTTTCTTGTGATGATTGCGAAGACCAAAACTTAGCATAAATATTTGGTAATAACTGTCAAAAAATCAATAATTTTTTTGTTGAAGCATGTCATATTCAATAGTTGGTTCAATAAAAACTAAAGAATGGCACTAGCACTGAGTTAGTTAAAGAAGAATAATACTTATCAAATCTTAGTGAACCTTTCATTAGTAGACCTATTTATAATAAATCTTAATATTTTCATGATGAGTCTTTGAAAAATAATTCTAGTTATAAGGTTAAAGGAAATTGTATTGTTGAATATGAATTTCAAGATGTGCATCAACTTATACTCCTATTGAAATTATCACCGAGAATTTACATGAGGAATTAGGTGCTCAAAAACAATTTAAAGATCATTTACATAATGTTACTTCTCAAGAAACTATTGAATATAGGCATGGAGAGGAATCTTTATGTTGTGGATATAAATATGAAAATTCTAGGCATTTATTTGGAAAATAAATCAACTCTAAATAATTAGTAAAAGAACCAATGGTGCAACAAGTTGCTCCCCATGAATTTCAGGGTATAGAACCGTTATTTAATGAGTATAAAGATAAGTATTTTTAGTTTCATGAAGGCCAATTTGTTTCCCAGAATGTTGATCTATTTCATTCTATTCTGGAGGATAAAAGTCGATTTTTTATTAAGCATACTACTTTATTAAAAAGTCGTGAATAGTTTTCTGTCTGAGAAAATGTTCATGAAGGGCTTCCTACAAAATCATTATCTATAGAAATTTATAAAAATCAATCACTTTATAATGTGTATGATGATGGACTTGAAGAGTTTCAATCTTTGTCTAACATTACATGCCCATGACTTATACCAAATCAAGAGCACATGAAGAGTGAAGAAGTGCAAGTTTCAAATTCTGATTATATCAAACAATGCAGCAAATAGTTAGACCCTATATATGACACATGCAAAATTGATTATGAGAATGAGAATATTTTTTAACTTGTAGGTACTATATTTTCAAATGTTGAACGAGTGTACGATGAATATGAAGACTCAGATATCGGGTCTTGCAAGGATGTATTTCAATCATCTATTTATGATGAAAAAAATGTTTTCCCAAATATTTTTGAGGACCGAGTTGTCGATGAAGAAGGGAATATTTCTTTATTATTATCAAAGTTTTATAACAACTCACCTATTTACGATGATTTTGATGAATATGGTGATAGTATCATTTGTTTCAGTTTCATTTAAAGAAGATTTAAATTCATATCCCATTGAAAATGTTTTTACTCATAATTGTTGTCATGAAATTTCAATTCAAAAAGTTAGTAATCAGGTTAAATGTTAAACACAAAGTTGTGTGGTTGATGCAAGCATTGAAGAACAACAAANTTTCTTTAGTGATAAAAATGAACAAGAGAAAGAATAAGACATCCTTTGATACACATTTGCTACAAAGTTCTCTTCATACTGTGAACAAGGATGATAAGACTTGGTTATAATTAGTACGTGGGAAGAGGACTTATCCTCTCTATATTCCAAATTCACATCATCACCATCAAGTACTTCAACAATATTCAACCCAATTGATTCTATTTGAATAGGACCATGAGTATCTCTCTACAAAGTTAAACAATTAAAGAGATGAGGATACAAGTGGTAATAAGTGGAAGAATTAAGAGAATTAAAATCCTCTCTAGAACTAGAAAAATTTTCAGAAAGTTACTCCCTAAGTGGTAGCTCCTCCTTCTTAAGAACATCAATGATTGCTTGTGAATGAGTGGGCTCCACATTAGATGTGGTTTCACAATCAGTATGTCCTTCCTCAAGATATTTTTCCTCTTCCAAGTTAAAAATAGATTGGTGAGATAAAAAAGGTATGTCCTTCATGTTTATTTCTCCTCATTGGGTGAAATGATCGGCGTTTTTTTCTTTCCCCTACAAATTATGAGAATGTGAAATGTCTTCCAAAACATATTCATGGTTATAAGAGGGGAGAAAATCAAAAGAATCGTTTGAACAAGAAGTTTCAATAAATGATCCACTAGAAGTAGGAAAACATGATTGACCTATCTCAATTAAAATAGGAGAATTTGTAACAAAAGGAAAATTCAAATAAGAAGAAATTAATTCCATTTTATCTGTGGGTGAGGAAAGATTCATTTCGTGAATGTCTATAATTTTTTTATTAACAAAATGATTAACAGTTAATTTTTTCCCCATAGCTTCCTCTTCCATTCCTTGTGATGGAAAATGTGAGATAGGATAATGAGAGCCTGACATAACCATCAGTATGACCCAAAGTTTCTCATTATCAACATGAAAACCCTCCTCTTAGGAAGCTATAGAAAAATCTGAAATTGGAATTACAACACAAGAGGTCTATTTTTCATCACAAGGAATGTAAGGGGGAATGGAGTGGTGGGAGGATACACAGGTTTCTTCCAAAAATGAATTTTCTATATGATATATATCCCCCATAGTAAATAAATATCCAGACATATGAAGTCCATACAAACCATTATCATTTTCATTTAAATCTAAACCAGCATGTAAATGAACATTAGAACATGATTTATATTCTTCATCCACTAACTGATATGTTTCACTAGAAAGAGAAACTAAACATGAAATGAAATCAGTGTTAGAGGGCCTATCTTCCAAAGGAAATCTATAGTAAAGATGATCAAATATAATAACAAAATATTTAAGAGATTCATCCTCATTCTTCTCCAATTCTAATATCTCTTCACACAAATTATCATAGTAATAATTCTCAAAAGCATACAAAAATTCATGCATAAATTGTTCCCATGTCTGAATAGAGGCAATCAGAAAAGTCTCGCACCAACTCTTGACCTGACCTGCAAAAGTGAGATTGAACAAATTGCAAATGGTATTTCTATCTATAATATTGTGAGAACAACAAAATTTCCAAAAATGTAAAGCATATTCAGATGCAAATATTTCACTCTCGCCCTTGAATCTAAGTTGTGACAAAAAATGTAAAATATTTCTAGGAGGTTTGGGAGGTAGAGTACCAAAAAAACATCTCCATAAAGGGATATGGGATGGATCCATCAATGGATTAGAATAAAAATTAATACAAATGACTCCACAGGCTCAACTTCTCATCTAGCCCTCCTTCTAGCATCATTTTGGTTGATGGGCCAGAATGAATCGTTCAATCAGATGAGGGAAAACGCCCGATAGAAGGGCCCAATCAGACATACTCTCATTTGGACTAGTGTTTCCCGCGAGTTTATGGGCCTCATTGCCACTCAAAATTAAAAGAATAAAAAGGGTATAGACAATGCAATTCCCCCCAAAGAGTTCTAACTAATTATAATACCAATCTAACTAAAGGAAACTAATCTAATCTAACTACTTCTAACCTAGCCCGGGAGAAAAGATAATGAATGAGTACAATGGAAGGTAATGTCTAGATAACAGAAATAGTTCATGATATCCCAAACATGTTCGAACAATAATATGTAACGACCCCTTCGTTACGTCTACGAATAGCGAAGTACAATAGGAAATTTTTTTCTTTTTCTTTTCTTTTTAACAAATAAGATATTAACAACATCACCTAATGCACTAAGGT
>JZKD02S1034516.1:711276-726039 GCA_000966675.3 Picea glauca | reverse complement strand
TTGAAGGGCCAAATCGAAGCATGTTGGTGTAAAATGATATAAAAATTATGAGCTGCTAGATGGTTGTTAAGTTTATCTCTGGTAGATCTTATTGAAGGGGCCAAATCGAAGCATGGTGATGTAAAATGATATAAAAATTATGAGCTACTAGATGGTTAATCCACGTAAAAATTTCAACGGAGTCAAGATTCTCTCCTTCACGTTCCCATCCAATGAATCGAAATACCTTTTTGAAGAGGCTAAGCTATATATGCAGGTAAAAATTTCAACGTAATCAAGATTCTCTCCTTCACGTTCCCATCCAATGAATCGAAATACTTTTTTGAAGAGGCTAAGCTATATATGCAGGTTCATTAGGGCATCGGCCTTCTCATGAAAATATATCAACAACCTCCTTTAGTGGAACAATGGGTTCATAGTATGGAATAGTGGGTAACACAATATAAAAATCAATCCCAGAGCCTGTGATATGAGTTTTGAAGGTGGAGATAATGAATGAAAAGTGGCATTCAAATGAATAAGCAAAAGAATAGGGAAAATTTTTAAAGGAATAATACAATATTCTATTTTATTAAGGAACTCCATCCAAACCCTAAACTTGGTTAAGGGAAAGTAGTTACACAAAGGAACCTTCACTCAACATTGGAAAAGGATAATAGGGAAATGTTGGACATTTATAGGACATTGGTTGGGGAAGAATGAAGATTTTAGTTTAGTGATAGCATGTAAACATTATGAAGAGATTTGTAATGTCTTATTTTGCACAGTTTTAATATGAAAAGAGGATTTATCCCTTTCTTTTTTTGACTTTTTAACTTTTTTATTGTAATAAAATATCTCGTTAGAAAGTAATGACTTGTTGAATGTTTGTTAGGTAGTTAGAGAGGTAGTGGTGGGCCCAAAGGGTTCATAGTGGAGTTCATTCAATGTAAGGTGAACTAGGTCCGACTTATGCTTCTAGAAGATTCCTCCTCTAGAATGTTCTTAGGTGGTTGGTAGCACGATATAAAGGGGTTCATGCAATGTAATGAGACATAGAAGAGAATTATTTTATTTGGAGTGGTAGCTCAATAGGAGGAAGCCTTCTCGAAGAGGAAAGTGAACATGAGAGGATCCTATAACCTTCTAGAAGCATAAGTCCTATTACATTTATTATATATAACTAACTACCATAATGGGCCTTATTTAATACTATAGTGGACCTAGTCCACCTTACATTGAATGGCCTCCACTATTATCACTATGGGCCCATAGTGATAATAGTGGAGGCCATTCAATGTAAGGTAGACTAAGTCCACTATAGTATTAAATAAGGTCCACTATGATAGTTAGATATAATATGTAATATCCCAAGACCAAGCCCCAGTTGAAATTGTAAATATGTTTTATAGGCTCGTGAGTCAGGTTATTATAAGCCAAAAGGCTTATGTGATGATTAGGACGGAGAGCCTAGATGCTAAGGGAAAGTGAGCCTATTTTTGTATATGTAGACACTCATATCATTAATAAAATACATCATTGTGTGTAAACCAACCACGATAAAGAGTATGGGGGACTATGGGGGACTAAACTTCCCAGAAAGGGAAAAGGGGGAGCTAAGAGCCTCGAAAGGGGGCCAAGCTATAGGGATTTTGCCAAAGGAATATTATAATATTATTCCTAAAGTCTGGTGAGGATAATTACTTTATCCTAAGTTCTTATGAGAAAGAGAATGAATTACAAGTGGAGAGAACCGAGCTCTTTGAGAACCATGTGTCATCAAGTGCGCATGCAAATAAATGTGGGGGAAATTAGTCCATTTCAAACTCACTCAGCCATTAACTTGATCAGTCTTACCTCTCGAGCCTGCATGCACTCCTTGAGCTATCCCATACCTTTCATGTTATCAGCAGTAAATTGTATCCTTCCTATGATGCACATTGCATATGTACCTACATGAGCTAGTGTTGTACCTTTCTGTTATGAGAAACACCTCTTACATTCCCTAAATGATGTTGCTTCCATCACTTGTGCCTTAAATGAATGTTGTTGGTGTTAACACCATTACATATACCTGGTTGGCTTAAGCATTAGACTGAAGAAGTGGGTTGTCAGGCCCGTGGGATTGAAGAGGCAGGTTGACAGGCTGTGGATTGAAGCGGATGGTTTTCATTCCCGTGAGAAACTCTCTCCAAGCAAGAGAACTGCTCGGAATTGATTTCCTCAGGGAGCCCAATTGTAGCTATAGTTCTTTGAGACTTCATGTCCGACCTGTTATTGAAGCTTTGGAAGGGAAGTGGGGCAGCCAAAGGAATGTTGAGAAGAGAAGGGGCACACTTCGTGGGGTGGGACATGAATGTGGGGAATGAGAGACTGTGAGTTGTTAGTTTGAGTAGGCACATGATAGATTTGTTCATGTTGTCTGAGATACATTAGTCTAGTTGGGAATGCCTTTACCCGGGTGGAATTTAGTCCCATCTTGGGGGTGACCCACTGCTGAGAGTTCTGAACGGTGTGGTCTAAGGTTGGGAGGATCGTGGAAGGTTTGCACACAGTTGGTGGTCTTCTACCGAAGATAAGTATCAATTTTGTTTTAATTTACATGTTGTGTATTTATACATGTGTTTATGTTTATGGGTTTTTCCTGTGTATGTTGCATGCATATTTTATTGTTATTTTTGCATGATTATGGACATTTTCCCAGAGTATTTTTATATGTTTATAAGTTCGTATAGAGTCCATAATTTTTTCGTAGCATAGCCTAGCAGGTGGTTGGGGATGTCACAATATGGTCTCAGAACTTAGTAAGAATGTATTATGGAGTAGCATAGCCCGACCTGGGTGGCTAGGTATGTAACAATTTAGTATCAAAGCTTCAGTTTTCAAAGCTGAGCCTGGATGGGGCGTGTAAGAGAAAATTGTAGCGAAATTTCAGAGAGAGTTAAAGTTACAAGGTGCTAGAACAACGTTGAGAGAACACCTTAACTGTCTTCAAAATCTCAGGAGGTGTAGTGGTTCGAGAAACCCAAAGGAGGAAGAAAACAACAACCATTGATTTGGGCCACAAGATTTGATCTTGGTTGTTGGATCTGTTTGGGTGAAGAAAGATCCCTCATAGTCATCGGATCTGGAGAAGGTGCACAGTCATTAAGCATTGAATTCCTTTGAACTTCACCACTCAGGTTTTTTTAAGCATTTTTGTAGTGAAAGAGGAAAAATCCCCGAAGCTTCGAAGTCTTGGAGTGTATCTAAGCCATAGATAATGGGGAGAAGTGTCAATTGTTGGATTTGGACAAGGACATATCTGGTTCATTGGATCAAGCATAGACTAAGAGGAGAAGTGCTATGGAGAAGGAAAGATCTGGGCCATTGGATCTGCGCACAAGCAAGTGTGAGTCATAGATCTCACGTCAGTTCAGATGTTTGGCACTTCAGGAGAAAAGAGTCCTTGTGTTATCAGGTGGAAAATATCCTCAAGTCCCAAACTACGAAGTAAATCCTGACCATTCGTAGTCAAGGATACGTTTTTTCATATTAGTGATTGTCATGGATGATTTTAGATGCTAAATTTCGCTCATGGGCTAATTTTCCATGTTTTTTCCAAAAACGAGATTCACTATTTTAAAAATGATTGAACACCCAAATTCTATAGGATAAAAGTATTTTACCTTATAATCACCAAAATTTTATAAAAACTATATAAAATACTTAGAAATTTGAATATTTTTACAAAAATATCGCCAAACATTTATAGTTGACATATGAAGGATTAGTAAGATTTTCCAAGGTTTCTACATTTTAAAATAAACTTCCATCCTTAAAATCATCCCTCATGATTATTTGCTAATTCAACATTCGAGATATTAGTAGTGTTATGTTTGAAAGTCCTCCAAATATCGAAGTTCTGGAGCTCTGGGTAGTGTATATTCAGAATTTTTCCAGTTAAACGTTCAGGTTTTTTTATGTGTGCTAGTGTGAAATCCTCTTAAGCTCGGAGTTTCTAAGTCTCGGAGCATCGGAGTGGCATGGCAAGATGAAGTCACCTAGGGTGACGTGGACCCACTTTATGAATGCAACATGTCATTCCGTTGCATGTTTTTCACAGACCTTTCATACCAATTGTAACTCGACATGTGTCACCCACCGATGGGGCCATGTGTCATCTTCATATTTTGACACATAGCACCCCTGATGCATAGTTGCTAAGGAGAATCTAGAAGTTCAAAAATTCGGCATTTGGGAAAAATGGAGTATGTTGTTGCAAGAACCTTTGAAACGCAAAGCTCCGAAGAGCCTCTATGGGAGTTCACTAGTTTGGCGTTTGGGGAACTTAATGTGTTGTGTGGTCCAAAATTTCGAAGCCCAAAGCAGCAGAGCACTAGAGTAATGAAATGTCGAAGAATCAGTCTGGGAGTTCGCCAGTTTGGCGTTCAGGATAAGTTTGGTTTTTTGTTATAAAATCTCCCAAATCTCCGAAGCACCAGAGCCCCGAAACTCCGAAGAAGTATCGTTCAAGAGTGAACACCAATTCGACATTCGAAGGAATTGGGATGCATTGAAGGAGAAACCTCTGAAGCCTGAAGTTCGATAGCCCTGAACTCCTAAATCTCTGGATAAGCGGCTTCCAGGTAAGCGCTTGGTCATATTTTGTGGTCATATAAAATTTTGGCCGAAGTAAAGGGGGCTAATGCCCGAATTTTTTATTTTAAAGATAAATAAAGGGCTTTCAGAAGGAGTTTGTGGGTTTTTGATTTGTATGGAACTACATTGGAGAGAAACCACAGGATCTTGTGAACCTTAAGAGAGGATTCAACACAAGATCCAAGAGCTAATTCAGCTTCCGAAGAAGATCACCTGTGCAAGGATTTCCCTCACAGAAAGGACAATATTCAATGGCCATAACTTTCTTCTCAAGACTCTAAATTTATCAAGGAAGTAGGCATTAGAAATATATTGAACAATAGAATATATCTATTCACCCAGAAAATCAATATGGATAGTCATTTTCTTTTAAAATGAGAAGAGAGAAGTATGATGCATTATGAACCAGAATTGTTCATAATTTCATACAATTGATGAATCAATTAGCCTAACAAAGTTTTGTTGGTTGCACATTTTGCAGATTTAACAACAACTAGATCAGACCAGGATCAACACATACTAAAAAAACATGGAAGATACATAGGGTTATTACATCCAGGAAGATGAGATCAGAGGGATGGATGTCCATATGGATAATGAAGGTATAAAATCAAATGTACATGGAGAAGGAAAGGAAGAAAGCATGAAATTAGTAGAGACCATTAAAAATTTGCAAAAGGATGTCCAAAGTTATAAAGAGGATAATGAAAGGATTATGAAAGCCAAGGAGAAATATGAGTAATTCAATATAAAGCTAATGCAAATCTTGGACATAATAGAAAAGAAGATGGATAAGGAGAATGACTCGAGCAAATTAGGAAGTCACAGGTCTCATGATGAGAAAGTAAGAACAATAAGTGTTAGCAGATGCCACCATCACTCCCCAAGGCATTCCACTAGGAGAGAACACAATAGCTCAAGTCCATCCCCTGTCAGGAATCACAAGAAGAGGTCTAGGTTGGATGAGATACAAAGAGAAATGAAAAAAATCAAACCTCCTACATTTGAAGGTGAGAACAAGAAGGATGAAGATGCAGATACATGGCTTCTATGCATGCAAAAGTATTTTCAATTACATAATTATTCTTCACATGAAGAAAGAAGAATTGTTATCTATCAGTTCAAGGGAAATGAATCCATGTGGTGGGACCAACTTGTGCATGTGCAACACATCAAAGATAAAAATGCTACTTGGAAGGAATTCAAGAAGTATTATCAAAATAAATACTTGACTAAGAGATATTATGACAAGAAAATGAAGGAGTTATTTGAACTCAAGCTTGGGAGTATGACCATAGATGAATATGAAAGAAGTTTTTAGAATTGCTAAAGTATGTTTCTTTCATCAAAGATGAGACGCTTAAGATTCAGAGGTATTTGAGTGAATTTCCATCATTCATCAGTGACAAGATACAATATGATGATCCCAAAACATTGGAAGGGACCATAAGGTGAGATAAATTCCTATATGATCAGCATAAAGGAAAGCCAACTTTCCAAAATTTTTGGGAAGGAAAGAATAAATACAAGATGGAACAGAGGAAGAAGGGGACTAAGCCACCATTCTTTAGAAATAATCCTCATGGACGACCAGTTTCTAAAGAACCCGTAATGATTGAGAAAGAGGGGAAAAGGCCAAGGAAACCACTTATTCAATGTTGGGGTTGTAAGGGAGATCATAAGTATAGATATTGTCCTCACAGAAGTGAGAAAGTGAGAATTTTTCACAATGTACAACAAGATGAAGCAATGGAGGACATGGGCAGAAATGTACGTTGGATCTATGTATCCCTGGACAACAAGAAATATGAGTTTCAGTCCCATATGATTGAAGTGGAAGGTATTATCAACAACCAAACCATTGTTATTTTCATTGATTCAAGAGCTATTCATAGTTATATAGATCCTAAGATGGTGGAATGATTTCATTTGCCAAGAAGTAAGTCTGGAAAATATGGGTTGGTGCAGTTGCCTACCAGAGCCAAAAGAAAAGTTAATGAGATGGTTAAGTCATGTCCAGTGGACATGAATGGACTAAGCACCATGACATATTTGAACATCTTTCCTTTAGGTTCCTATGACTGTCTAACTGGTATGGATTGGTTGGAACAACACCATGCTATCCTAGATTTTTATAATAATACATTTACTTGCTGGGATGGAGAATGGAATCTAAGGACAGTACAGGGAATTCCCAGGGAAATAACTATCAGAGAAATCTCAACATTGCAGCTAAATAAAAGTTGCAGGAAAGGGTGTCAAATATTTGCAGCTCATATGGAAGAGACACCTAAAGATAGGGTGTCAAATATTGAAGATTATGTAGTCCTAAAAGAGTTTGAGGATGTATTTAAATAAATACGAGGATTACCCCCTAAAAGAGACATTGATCTCTCCATCAATCTGATGTCAGGAGAAACTCCAGTTTCCAAGACCCCTTACAGGATGAGTACACCAGAATTAAAGGAGTTGAAAAAGCAACTTGAAGAGATTATGAAGAAGGGGTATATACGCCCAAGTGTGTCAGCTTGGGTTTCTCCAGTATTATTTGTGAAGAAGAAGGATGGAACATTGAAACTTTGCATGGACTTCAGACAATTGAACATGGTAACTGTAAAGAATAAGTATCATTTTCCAAGGATCGATGATCTCTTTGATCAGTTGAAGAATGCAAAAATATTCTTCAATATTGATCTTAGGTCAGTTTATCATCAAGTAAGAATTAAAGAATAAGACATCAACAAGACTGCTTCCAGAACAAGGTATGGGAATAATGAGTTTAGAGTGTTGCCATTTGGGTTATCAAATGAACCAATGATTTTCTTATGTATAATGAATGATATTTACAGAGAATATTTAGATAAGTTTGTCATTGTATTTTTAGATGACATTCTTATATATTTTGAATTGGAGGAAGAGCATGAACAACACTTGAAGATGGTATTAAAGGTATTAAGGGAGCATCAATTGTATGCCAAATTGATAAAGTGTTCATTTTATCAGAACTAAA
Organism: Picea glauca; assembly: GCA_000966675.3. NCBI lineage: Eukaryota > Viridiplantae > Streptophyta > Pinopsida > Pinales > Pinaceae > Picea > Picea glauca. Next base: position 718,409 of record JZKD02S1034516.1, on the reverse strand, counting down.
TTCATTATTTGGGGCATATCATATCAGAGGAAGGGATAGCAGTGGATCCTAAAAATATTGAGGCCATTAGAGGATGGTCATCACCTAAAAATGTGATAAAATTCAAATAATACATGGGCCTTGCAGGCTAATATATAATATTTATTGAGGGATTCTCAAAGATTGCACACCTGATCACTTTTTTACAAAAGAAGGGAGTGAAGTTTCAGTGGACATTGGAGTGTGAAAATAGTTTCCAACAATTGAAGAATTTATTAACCAGTGATCCAATACTAAGGATTGCTAATGCAAATGAAGACTTCATTGTATGCACATATGCATGTAAAGAAGGACTTGGTGGAGTCCTTAGTCAAAATGGGTATGTTGTATGTTATGAATCATGAAATTTGAAGGAGCATGAAAGACATTATGCCACTCATGATTTGGAGTTGGAAGCCATAGTGCATTCCTTGAAGAAGTGGAGGCACTACCTCATGGGGAAAAGGTTTGAATTGAGGACAGACCATAATGGTTTAGAATATTTATTTGAACAACCAACTCTAAAAGATAGGAAGAGTAGGTGGTTATAATTTCGCAGTGAATATGACTTTGTGTAAAACATATCAAAGGGAAAGAGAATAGAATATTTGATGCACTTAGTAGAAGGGTGCATGAGTTGCATGCTACAACCATTAGCATGCACCAATCCAATTTGAAAGAAATAATCTTAGAGTATGCAAAATCAGATTTGAAATAGATAGAAATAATAACAAAAGTAAAACAAGGTATTTTGCAGCAGAAAAATGAAGAATACAAGCTAGGAAATGATGAAATTTTCATGTACAGAGGCATAATTTATGTATCGAATTCCCAAGAATTGAAAAATCTGATATTCAAAGAAATGCATAATGTACCTTATGATGGACACACAAGATATGAGAAAACTATTGCAGCTGTCAAGAGCCAATATTATTGGCCAGGCATGAAGAAATAAGTTGTTGAGTACATTGCCAAATGTTTGGAGTGTCAAAAGGTCAAGGATAAGCATAGACACCCAGTTGGGTTGTTGCAGCCATTACCCATCCCTGAGTGGAAATGGAAATTGGTAACAATGGATTTCATCACCAAACTTCCCATAATAAACAAGCAACATGATTCTATCATGGTAGTAGTGGACAAGCTTACTAAAGCTGCCCATTTTATTCCAGTAAAGCTCACTCACAAGAAAACCAACATTGTTTATATTTATATGATGGAAATTGCGCGATTTCATGGTATACCCAATACAATTGTGTCTGACAGAGATCCAAAGTTTACATCAAATTTCTGGAAAGTATTATTTAAAGGATTTGGAACAAATTTGAATTTTAGCACAACTTATCATCCAAAATTTGATGGACAAACAAAGAGGGTGAATCAAGTGGTTGAGGATATGCTGAGGATGTATGTGATGGATAAACCATAAAAAATGGGAAGAATACCTACAGTAGAGTTTTCTTATAAAAATGGGTACCAAGCATCTCTAAAGATGATCCCATTTGAGGCACTTTATGGCAGAAGGTGCAACACACCTGCAAGTTGGGACAACCCAGCAAATAGAGCAATGGTTGGGCTAGAATTACACAGGGAAATGGAAGAGAAGATGCTGAAAATGAGAATTTAAGGGCTTCTCAAGATAGGGAGAAAATTTATGCTAATAAGGGAAGAATTCAAAAGGAATTTAAAGTGGGTAACCATGTATTCTTGAAAGTGAAGGCCAACATAAGTTCTCTAAAGTTTGGAAATTGTTCAAAGTTGATTTCTCGTTATTGTGGGTCATTTGAAATCTTAGAGAGGATTGGGACTGTAGCATATATGCTTTCATTATCTGCATCAATGTCTATTCATAATTTATTCCATGTATCATTTCTCAAAAAGTATATACTTGATGTTAATCATGTTATTGATTAGAATGTGATTCAGGTAGAGAAAGAGGGCACATTTCAAGTGAATCGCATGTGAATATTGGACCAAAAGATCAATCAGCTATGGAATCGATCCATATAGCTAGTAAAGGTCCAACAAACCTGGTACGGTCCTGAGGATGAAACTTGGGAGCACGAGGATGCTATGCGGAGAGAATACCCACATCTTTTTGAATATTTTTGAAAATTTTTGTGATAAATGTGTATATATATTGCACTGAGGATAGTGCATAAATAAGGGGAGGGGAATGTAATACCTGAAGACTGAGCCCTAGTTGAAATTGTAAATATGTTTTATAGGCTAGTGATCTAGGTTATTATAAGCCAGAAGGCTTATGTGATGATTAAGATGGAGAGCCTAGATGCTAAGTGCTAGTAAGCCTATTTTTGTATATGTAAACACTCATATCATTAATAAAATACATCATTTCATGTGGACCAACCACAATAAAGAGTATGGGGGACTAAACTCCACTAGGAAGGGAAAAGGGGGAGCTAAGAGCCTAGAAAGGGGGCCAAGCTAGAGGGATTATTTCCAAAGGAATATTATAATATTATTTCTAAATACTATGGTGAGGATCATAATTTTATCCTAAGTTCTTATGGGAAAGAGAATGAATTATAAGTGGAGAGAACCAAGCTCCTTGAGAGCCATGTGTGATCAAGGGCGTATGAAAATAAATATGGGGGAAATTAGTCCATTTCAGACTCACTCATCCATTCACTCGATCAGTCTTACCTCTTGATCTTGCATGCACTCCTTGAGCTACCTAGTACCTTTCATGTTATCAACAATAAACCATATCCTTCCTGTGATGCATAACGCACTTATACCTAACTGAGCCAGTGTTGTACCTTCTATTATAAACAACACATATTCCATGCCCTGAATGTTGTTGTTTCCATCACATGTGTCTTAACTGAATGTTGCTACTGTCAACACCACCACCTATACTTGGTTGGCTTAAGCATTGGACTGAATAAGTGGGTTGTCAGTCCCGTGGGATTGAAGAGGCTGGTTGTCAGGCCCGTGGATTAAAGAGACAGGTTGTTAGGCTCACGAGAAACTATCTCCAAGTGAGGGAATTACTGGGAATTGATTTCTCGAGGGTGCCCAATTGTAGCTACAGTTATCTAAGACTTCATTTCTAGCATGTTGTTGAATCCTTGGAAGGGAAGTGGGGTAGTCGTAGGACTGTTGAGAAGAGAAGGGGCACACTTCCTACGGTGGGACAGGCATGTGTGGAATGAGAGAATGTGAGCTATTAGTTTGAGAATGCACCTGAAGGATTTGTTCATGTTGTCTAAGATACATCATCCTAGCTAGGAATCCCTTTACTCGGGTGGAGTTTTGTCCCAGCTCATGGGTGACCCACTGCTGAGATTTTTGAGCATTGTCATCTAAGGCTGGTAGGATTGTGCAAGGTTTGCATGAAGTTGGTGGTATTCTATCAAATATAAGTATCAATTGTGTGTTAATTTACATGTTGTGTATTTATACATGTGTTTATGTTTATGGGTTTTATTTTATTGTTATTTCTGCATATTCTGGAATTTTCCCAGAGTATTTGTATATGTTTATAAGTTCATATACAGTCCATAGGTTTTCAGTATCATAGCCTGGCATATGGTTGGGGATGTCACAGTATGGTCTCAAAACTTAGTAAGAATGTTTTATGGAGTAACATGGCCCGACCTGGGTGGATGGGTAGGTTACATAATAAATGTAAGTGTAAAATGTTAGGTAGATAGAGAGGTAGTCTTAAGCCCTAAATAGTGGCACATTACCCCCCTAATTGGGGCATATTACATTAGTAATGTTATTTTATTTATGTCAGTTTGGGTCCATTCGTTGTAATTGTACCTCCTAGTATCCTATATATACCAAGGAGACCTTTTCATTTGGAATCATCTTGTATTTGGAAATTTATGTGGTGTATAAGGAGGTTTCCCCCTCGAAGAGGCTTATTATCTAAATTTTTCACTTTTTCAAGGTGTTTAGTGTTGGAGTTACTTCACACACCCCTAGGATTTATTTTTCATTATGTTTTTCCTTGTTTATTAGTCATTATTCAGTCTCCTATAATTTAGGAAGAATGTTCCTCTAGGGAGAATATTCTCTTTAGTTTGATCAGTTGAGTGGAGTCTAGATGCTACATTGGGATAATCACCATGCAGCATTGTGATCATCACCAGCTAATGTGCATTGTCCTTGGGATCATCACCAGACTAGCGCATTACTCATGATTCCCTGATCTCCTCCTCACTTCACTATGTTTCAGTTAGTCAACTGAAGACTGATAGACTAGGTGGCAATTCACTCCCGTAACTGCCTGAGAGACTAGACTAGGTGGAAATTTACTCCTGTAACTGTTGGTGTGTGTACAGATCAATCTATACCACCACTATGGTGCATTAGTTACTCATGTATCCTATATCTATTGTAAATTATTCACTCTTTGTGTGTGGAATACGGTTAATGAGAATTCTTCCATTCTTTCTTTTTTGCTTCTTCTTTCTCAATTTCTCTCTGCAAATGTGTGTGGAATTTTCAAGATAGATATATTTTGTGTAGGTTCAACACATTTACATTTACTACTTATTATGAGGTTTTTTTATGTTATTTTGATATTTGTTTCTTAACATTTGGTATGAGAGCTCAAGGTCTAGGGGTTTCGTTGTTGCATCTGAGACACCTTGGAATTTTATCTATAACTTGTTTTCTACGATGTTCCATAAGGAACCCCTTGGAGGATATTTATCAGACGGATCAAGGTACGTGGGGTTCAAATTTAAACTCTTGAGGCCTTATACTTTCGGATATATATCCTATGTAAGATATGGTTTCGGAATCATCCTGAATTTAGTCATCACAAAATTTTCTCTATAAATTTTTTTTTGTAATGTTTCTGAATTTGAAACCTAGAATATATTCACAAAAATGATCAAGGTAGTTGTGATAAAAATTTCATCTTCTGGGTCATCCTACTTTTGTAGATACACCCTGTGTAAAATAGGGTATCAGACTAGTAATATTAACTAGTCTCAAACAAGTGTTCCAGGTAAAATAGTGATATATTATTCAGTGAGTATACAAATTAAGCGAGACTAGTTGCATTGGACAACAAACAATATGTAGTATTTTTGGTACAAGTTTTAGAATCAAATACCATATATTGTGCACTTTGCATGCTTTAGAAGTACGCTCTCCTGGAAGGGACAAAAATCAACAAGGTGTTGGGAATTTACCATAGCTTCCACTTGGCACATCCAATTTTGATCAGACTTGTGGAATTACAGAGAAGACGTATCAAAGAAATACAAAAAGAATTTTTTATACCCATAAGGGATGAAATTTTGGATATACAACAAAAGAACGACCGTCTAGAAAAACCACCTCCAAATCAAGGTTTAAAAATGATACTTGGCCAACATGCCACCAAAAAAGGGAACTTCTACACCAAATAAGCCTCCAGACAATCCTACTTGGACTCTTGATTAATGTGAAGAAATGTGTAGGGACATAAATGATTTACAAAAGAAGACAATAATAAAATATGAACTACAAGGGATGATGGATTCAATTGAAGCTAAGTTGGAGGCAATAATGGATACTAAGATGGATGGTTTAAAAATGGAGATCATGGAAGGATTGAAAAAATTCCTAATAGAGAGGCCACCTAAAAGTGAAAATGTATCCCATGAAATTCATGATGAGGACACAATGAAGATGAATCAATACTGGAGAAACTCCAACTTTGGGTTGAAGACCAACCACTTTCGTAAGATCGATATGAGGAAGTTTCATGGAAAGGATCCAATAACATGGATACTTAAGATGGAGAAGTTATTTGATCTACATGATGTGCCACATACACAAAAGGTATGAATTGCCTCTTTATATTTAGAACCCAGTCACTTTGTGTGATATTGATTTCTTTGTTCTCAAAAATCACTTGTCACTTGGAAAATTTTCATGGAAGAAATGATAGCACACTATGAGGATACAAGGATCAATACCTTCTTTAGCCAATTGATAAATCTCAAGCAAAATGGTTCAATTGTGGAGCACATTGAGAACTCACAAAGATTGAACATAAAGGTAACAAATATTCCATATGAGCCCATGATTCATGTATTAATAGGAACTTCAAAGGATAAAATTCAACATGAGGTTTTCCTTTGGGAACCCAAATCATTGGAGAATGAGTTCAGGGTGGCAAGAAATGTTGAAAGTAAAAATATGGCTATGGCTACTAGAAGGACCACTCCTAACATTTATCGAGAGAATAATGTTCATTCTTCTAAAACACCTAAACCTACAAGGTTGACACCTCAACAATTGGAGGAAAGAAAAGAAAAAGGCTTATTCTTTAATTGTGACAGCAAGTACAATAAGGGACATAAGTGTGGTGAGAATAAATTATTCTACATATATTGTGAAGAGGAAGAAGAACAAGAACCATCTCAATATGAAAATGTAGAAGAGATTTCTTCTGGAGAGTTGAATCCCATAATATCATGTAATGCATTGGATGGAATTAGAACTCCTCAAACCCTCAATATCGAAAGATAGATAAAAAATAATAAGGTAATAGTCCTAATTGATTCTTGTAGTACTCATAATTCCATTCACTATAAATTAGCCAAATCTCTCAATTTCTTTATATATCCAGCGCCAAAGTTTCAAGTAATGATTGCAAATGGAGGAACTATCAATTTCTCAGGAGAAATCCATAAGATCAATATTACTATGGGGGAATATGTAATGAATAGTCAAATGCTTTCTATACCCATGGGTGGTACTGATGTCATACTAGGAGTAAAATGTAGGGGTGATTTTAAGAACCCCCCCTAAATTTATATGTATAATAAATGGGCGAATCCCCATGATACATAGGAAAAATTGAGGGCTATTTTATCAATAATATAAAATGTATATATAATTTTTTGGCGAATATTTTAGTCAATTATATAATCTTGTAAAATATTGGCAAATTTTTCACTGAATTATAAAATCTTGTAAAATATTGGCGAATCTTTCACTGAATTATAAAATCTTGTAAAATATTAGAGAGTGGTGTTGGGTAAACAAATGGACTTCACACAACATTTCACCACATCTACTACAGTAAAGTCGACCAAAATTGACAAAGAGCATTTTGTATAGGCCAATGGAAAAATGTGTTT
>JZKD02S1034516.1:653697-696050 GCA_000966675.3 Picea glauca | reverse complement strand
TGCATGTGCTTTAGTAACATATGTGTGTTTCTAAAGTGCGTGAACATTATTTTCATTTCAATTTTTTTTTGGGTGGGATGACCAACCTAGTGGTTTGGTCTACAAATACATAAAAACCTCCATTCTTATGAATACCTCTCTTAGCTCTATATCTCTATTTTTGACATTATTTTTCGATAAGCTACACAAATATATTGTTGATAAAACTATAGACACATATAAAGTCAACTATGTTGATTCCATATATATATATATATATTAATATTAAATTAATATTGTTTACTATTTTTAATATATTTTTATCTTGGGAACTAATAGAGAGTTAAAGGTATTTGACCACTAAAGATACATGTTTAGTCTCAAAAACTTGAACTGCTGGGGTTTCCACCCCGAGACCTCTATGCACGCTACCCTGAGTTCCTGTCGCGACCATGGAGGTCAAGGAAGGGGGGCCTCCTGACCCCTCTTACAGTTCTTCCATCGCCCTCAAACGGGGCTTCAAACACTTCAAGAGACCACCCTTTCAGCTTTCAACAGAAATAAAAAACATTCTTTCGGAGGATGATATGTCGAAGGAAAAACCCATGGAGATTGACCCTGAAATAAACCATCCAAAAGAGGCTCGCACCTGGGAACCTAGAAAATACATTCTGTTGGATTGTGTCACCCCAAAATATACTATCAACTCTCCCTGGATAGAAGATCAGAAGCAATACATGAAGTATTTCACCCTGGTGGGAAAATGTTTGGGCCTATGGCCATCAGAGAATTATTTAGTGAAATGGATTCAACATTGGTGGAAGCCCAAAGGTCACTATGACCTCTATATCAGTTAAAAGGGCTTCTTCACTATCATCCTACATAACCTTGAGAACGGAAACATAATCTTTGAAGGGGGCCCATACTTTTACAACTCGACAAGACTTTTCCTTTGTTTGAAGATGAAAAAGTTGAGACAAGGGAAGGAAGACTTCATGCATGCACTTGCTTGGATGAGAATTTACTCTTTACTTCAGGAGTTTTGATTGGAGGAAATCCTAGCAGGCATAGGTAATACGATTGGCATCTACATCAAAGCTTCTGAGGCAATAAAAAAATGAAGGTACACCGCTTATGCTCTTATTTGTGTCTATTTGACAATATCCAAACCCCTACCTGGAGCCATAACCTTGGACTGCCAGGATGAAGAATGGTCCCAAACCCTAGATTACGAACATATTCCCTTCTGCTGACAGAAGTGTCATGAACATGGCCATCTCTTCTGTGATTTCCCCCTAAATAACCCCAACAAATCAAACCCTAAGGATCCTGACAAAATCAAGGACATTTTCACCCAAGTCACAGGGAACCACATTCAACCATCCCAAAAATCGCCTCCTCAGGCCCCACTGGACCCTCAACCAGCAACTCTTTCGAAGCCCTCCAGAAACTGTCAGAAAATCCCATCATTCCCTCCATCCCCTTGACAAATCCTACAACCCCAGAGAAAGCTCAATTTATTCTAGACTCCATCACATCTAATCCCGTAATCACTCAAATCCCCACCTTGGAGACCTCCCTTCCAGCGAATCTAGGACCGAAAATAGGAAAATGTTGGCTACTTATCTGAGTTATACCTTTAACATGTTTGACCCAGGTTCAAGTCTACTAGGGATCCAACAAAGCCTCTAAAACTATCGTCCCTCCTGGTAAACCAGAAGGAAACACAATGCACAGAGTGCCCGACACAGTCTCACCCAAGATAGTCTTAGTGGGTGATTGCAATACTCAAGTGCTTGCAGTCCAGGACTGAATGGGGATCTGTGAAGTGTGCATTGAGAGTTCTATTTAATTATTAAAGAAAGATATTGTCATTCTCATTCATGCATGTAATGTAACTGGATTCAGTAATTCATTCATACATTATTATAACATTCACTCATAGAAAGTAAAAGAAACATAATAATTCAATCACATAACACAGGTTTTACCATGGTTCACCCCCTCCAGGGCTACATCCACAAAGATATGCCTCTTGATCTCTTATATTATGGTAGTTCCAAAACTACAACATCATGTGCTTTACAACTCATTCTCAGGCGGGTCGAGATCTATTATGAGGCAAACTAGATCACCGCAGGCTCCTCAGTCTGTGATCTAACCCTTAATATCTACCCTCTTGACCCCCCTATAGCTCAACATATTACAAAAAGGTATTGTATTACCATAGTGTTATTGATACTCCATAAGTCAGAACTCTCTCTCTTTCTCTCTCTCTCTCTCTCTCTCTCTCTCTCGACCGCCGAGATATCTATATATATACGTATTTGGCTCATCGTCCATTACAATTCATTACAAAAACCCTAGCCCTAACATCATTAGGTCTTCCATGCATGCAGATGTGCTTCTCTTCCTTCCAGATGTCACTTTCCTCGTGCATGTCTGTCTTCCCAAAATAGATTTTCTTTATCATTCATCCTTCTTCCAATAGGCCCCCAACACTGACATGTGGCTCGTCCCGAGCCACCTAACCCTTGGGTGCTTCATTGATCTCTCTTTTGATTGCTTGAAACTTCTCCATGAGATGTGTTTCTTGTGTTTGGGCATGCATGGTATTCTCCTTGAGTGCATCCAATACCTGCACTACAATCTCATCACTGACCATCCTTGCACATTCTTCCTAGGTTTGTGCCATATATGTTTTTTCTTCCTCTTCCTATGCAATGTCCTCCATTGCTCGCTCATGGAGCGGTTCCATTTGAGCCTGGTGCTCCATTTTCTATGTCTATGCAACTATGAGTTATGCCTGCAATTTCTTCATGTCCTTCGCTCCTTTGACACACTCTATGATCAACATTGTCTTCTGCTTCTTCTTGAGGTCCTAGATAGTTGCGCTTATCCTTTCTCCTTCTTGGTCCCACTATTGGACCTGTTGATCCTCTTCCAGCTTCATCCAGAGATGTGTTTCTTTCTCGAACAAGTCGGTTGCCACGTGGAATTGTCGCTCTATCTCCTTTAGTTGTGTTGTTTCCTCCTGTTTCCTTTTCTCCTTCACCTCTAGTGGAGTGGTAGGTGTGAGATGCTCCCATAGATGCTTGATATCCTGTTGGTATTGATCAATTTTCTATACAATCTGATCAATATTCTCTGTCACCTTGAGTTCGGTTGTCTACGGTTTCTTTGGGATTTTCTTGTAGGCTACGGCCACTTTCTGCTCCATCCCATTAGCGCAGTCCTTCTCCTCTTTGGTCTTGAGATTATCCTTCTTGAGTATTAATTCCAGACTGTCTCGATTTTCCTTCGTCTACTGCAATTCCTTTGTATCTGTGTGTGTGCAAGACTGTACCTCTTGTGTAACACTAACTTGCAGTTTGTACAAGGCCTTGGTTGGTATCTGTGTCAATACAAACTGTAGTTGAGAAAAGTCCTCTAGGGGTGTTTTCCCCACGATTTCATCCATGTGCAACATGTTGGGTGTGACGTGAAATGTTGAGCTCAGTTGTGTTGTCCTATGGATCCTTTCTTGCTCGCTCGATCCAGCTTCACCTCCTATCTGTGATGCTGACAACCCCATTTCTACACTACTGTGAGTTGCATGTGCTTCTCCTAGCTTCCTGAGGAATTTTCGTATGTGTGCCATATATTCTTCAATTATGTCTCTTTCGCATGTAGCATTCTCAAAATTCTTTATTGTGCAATATTGGATCATTTGGGCCACCATGCCCGCATCATCCTCAGTGATTGTGTATTCTGGGGGTGTTTTGTGTGCCTTCGCTTTCTTGCGTGCACCCCCCGTCTGGATGAATCGCCTCTTAGTTTGGCCTTGATCTTGTGACGTAGCACTTGATGTAGTTCCCTTTGTTGCCTCATCCTATTTTTGATGTACTTGGGGCGCATGTGTGTTGTTCTTCTTCCTCGTCTAGGTGGTTGTCTTGGATATCCCCCCTTTTTTATTTATGCCTTGTTCTGACTTGTCCTTGGTTTCTTGGGAACTGTTACTTCCTCGGGATTTATTTGTTCCTGTCTTACCTCCTCCTCCTCCTCTAGTCCTATGGGTATTTCTCGGATGAGAACTAGAATCCTCAAGTAATATTCCCAATCCTTAATGGCCATCTTGATTTACACCTACGTGATGCAGTAGTGCAGTTGTAGCCATTGATTGTCAGGATCTTTTCATGCCTGGATCCACATTGCATGTCTAGTATCTTTGAAGTTGGCTATGCCCTGATACTATGTGATATCTTCTGGTTTTACCCTCCTAGTGTTGGTGATGGTGTCATGTATGTGGCAGAGATAACCTTCGAATATAGTTGCATTCACTTTTTTGTTCTTGGAGTCTGAAGCAACCCTGAGCGATAACTATCACGCTCCATGGAAAGGAGTGGGTCTGGTGACAAAAAATGAATACTTCAATTCCTTCCATCCAATCACGGCTGTTAGGATGAGTAGCCATGAATAATGAAATTTTTTCCCCAGATCCAGAGCATCCTTGCAGTCATCTAGGAACATATTAAGCAAATAAGGGGCCCAGCTGAGTGTGGTTCCCTCAGCACATTATGCTGTCACTGCAACAACCCCGACCGAGACTTCCTCATTACGACATTTCCTCAGTAATTTGTATGCCATAATTTTTTTGGCTATTCTTGTCACGACATCACTAATATGCCAAATGATGATTTTGCACGACCCCCTTTCAGTGCCATATTTCTTCTTCATCACCTCGGCTAGTGCTTTCTCTTTTGTTTTGTCCTCCATGAACTATGTGAGATCCTCACCTCGTGATGGTATCCCTGTGATGTATGTGATGAGCTCTACATCTATTGAGACAAGTTGTTCCAACCATAGGTATCTTCCATGTGTGATCGCCATCACTTGCTTGACACATTTGTTTGCATATTGGCCCCTCCCAAAGTGTGGTAGGTCCAATAGACCTAGAATCCCAGTTCTGGCCAATCCTTCTGCCCACTAGACTGGTTGATTAATTGGTTCACCAAAGGGTCCTATACCTACAGTATGTAGGTAGAATCATTTGGCGAACTCTGGGAACTTGTCCATGTGTGTTACATCATGGTCTGAGTACCTCAATTTCTCGATGTGGCCTAACAAATTTGTTGGTACACGTACCCCTTCTCAAATTCATGGCAAGACAATAGTTGTGGTGCCTTGCCTGCACAGGGACCTAGGTACTGTCTCCTTTCCCTTTCGCTATGGTGGCTGACTCGAGGTTCCAACCTCCATTGTTCATTCTTCAACATACTCCTTTGTGCTACCAGTGACATCTTCCACTTCTCCCTCTTGTGGTTTTTCTGACGTGGTTGTCTATGATCTTTCCAGCATGGTTGTTTCTTCCTAGTTCAGAGCCTTCCCATTAACTCTTGGGGCTTCTATAGGGATTCTGGGTTGCACTTGGTTTCCTGTGTCCTCATCCTGTTGGCCCTGTAGTTCTTCCGGCATATAAATTTCCATGATTGTTGGTGTTTTCTCCTGGGTTTCCTCCACAATGGGTGTGGGTCTTCCTGGTGTTGTATCTGGTGAAGGTATTTCATCCACATTGATGACTTCTGGGGGCTGAGATGGTTTTTGTTCTCTTCCCTATGGTTTTGATTATTCTCTGGTACTACTTCGGGGTCATCTGGCAGTCTGGCTCAGTTCTTCCTATTTGGGAGGTGCCATAGTGGTAAATTTTTCATTGGCCGAGATCAATGGCCTATGCAAGCTCTTCAAACTTTACTCTCTTCTTTGTATACTCTATTGCTCTATGCCTTTCCCGATTTCGCAATAACCTTTCTTCTCCCGCGTCCTTGCTTTGTATCAGCGTCGTGTGAAGCTTTTCGGAAACGTTACCACGATTATTATTTAATTGAACCGTCGGTTCCTTCATACTTTCCATTGATTTCCCTTACCATCTCCACTTGGCATGACTAATGCAGTGTCTCATTAGTCGTTTATGGAATTCTGTTCCTATAGTCATCGTCAATTGGCACTTCTTTTTTCATATCTTCCTTTCCTGCTAATTTCCATTTTGTAGTGACCGTTTGCCTACTCTCCATTGAGATAGCATTGTCAATCATGCGTGCTCCTTCTGTTTTCGACGCATTATGCCTCCATTGTTACCTTTTGATGTCCTGCACTTTATATATATATTGTTTTCTACTGCATGGTGACTTTCAGGTTGTGGGTGGTCAAATGGCCTTGTACAACTTCCGTCAGCTCCCATTTATCATCCCTATGAGTTATGTTCCTCCTAATTGCTTCAACTATACATCTCCCCCATCTGTGACATTTTTTAATTCGTATGGTCCTAACCAGTGCATTCTGAGTTTTCTTGGGTGTTGAATGGATTTCCTGTCATACATCAACACTAAGTCTTCTTCCTTGAAAGTTTTCCTCTTGATATGTCTAACATGCCAAGCTTTGTCCCTTGCTTTCTAAAATTTTTGGTGGAATCATGCTAGGATCCTATCTTCCTCCATGATCATTAGTTGATTCATCATGTCCTGTAATGCGCCTTGTTCTGTCATGTTCGTAATTTCTCCTATGCGCAGACTGGGTACCAAAAATTTTAGTAGCACCACTACTTCTTGTCCATATACCAATCTGAATGGAGTTTGTCCTATCAACTTCTTGCATGTGGTCCGGTATGCCCACAATACTGCTGGTTTCTTTAGGTCCCAATCATCCCTATTGACATTACAGATCTTCGTCAGTGCATTTTTAAGGATTTTATTAAAGGCTTCTACTGTTCCATTTACTTGTGGATGATATGGTGTACTCTTTTGATGATGTTCTTCAAATTACTCATTCATAGCCTTAATAGTGCTTTTAATGAAGTGAGTGCCTTGGTCACTCATCAAAATCCTTGCATAACCAAATTTAGTGATCACTTGCTCAAACAGAAAGTGTGTCGTTGTCTCTGCGCTGCAATATTTGAATGGTGTTGCTTCCACCCATCTTGTTAGGTATTTTGTCATGATGATAATGTACCTTTCTCCTGTCCTTTTGGTTGGTGGTTTAATTGGTCCCACAAAATATATTTCCAATTTTTCGAATACCTGCAAATTTACTTGTGGTCGCAGGGGAATCTCATCCCTTCTATTTGGTTTACCTACCCTATGACATACATCGCATTTCTGGAAGTACTCTTTTTATTCTCTGTGAATGGTGGGCCACCATAGTCTTGTGGGATTCCCTTGCAGGATTCCTCTTGCGATTCCCTCATGGGATTCTGCTAAAATCCTTGGTCTTTCATGTTCTATAACACATCTTCTCAAGATTATTTCTACGCCCATTTTGTATAAGTGTCCTACAATCAACTGATAGTCTACAGCCTGGACTAATAGGTTTTTCTTCTGTGCAGTGTTACATTCCTATGGCATAGTTCCTGTATTCAAGTAATGGATGATGTCTGTGAAGTATTCATCAGTGATCTAGACTGAAAATAACTGTGTGTCTGGAAAGTTGTCCTCTAAATTGGTAGGTTCCTCCCCATTCGTGACCCTTGATAGGTGATCAGGCCCTGCGTTCAGCTTCCCTAGCTTGACTATTACTTAAAAATCAAATTCTTGAAAGAGCAGTAGCCATATGCAAATTCTCCCCCCCAACACTGTCTTGTTGACTAGGTATTTGAGCATTGAATGGTCTGTGAACATCTTGAAATGTTTCCCCAATAAGTAGTGTATGAAATTATGAAGCACGTAGAACATAGCTAGGCCTTCCCTCTCTGAAGTGTTGTAGTTATGTTCTGATTCTAAATGTTTTATGCTAGCAAATGCTATCGGTTTATCCAATTCTCCTGCTCCTAGTTGCGCTAGAATAGCTTCAAGTGTTATGGCTGATGCATCTACATGTACATGGAATGTCTTCTCCCAGTCTGGGAATACTAGTATTGGCACAGTTGCCATCTTTTCTTTCCGCGTATCCAGACCGTGCTGACAATCCTCATTCCACTGGAACTTTGTATATTTCCTTAACAATTTCTCCATTGGCACGGTGATTTGCACGTACCCTTTTATAATTTTTTTGCGGTATCCTATGTGTCCCAATTTTGCTCTTAATTGACGAACTATTTTTGGCAATGGCAAGTTAACAATTACTATAATTTTGGCAGGATATACTAGTAAACCTTGATTGCATACTATATGGCCCAATAGTATCCCAAACAGTGTTTTGAAGATGCACTTCTTGATGTTTAATGATATCTAGCACTACCTGCATCTTTGTAACATCATTCACAAGACCTCTACATGGTATTTCAATAGACTATAGATTGTCCAATCATCCAAGTATACCTCTAGAAACTGGTGGATAAATTATTTAAATGCAGCTATGACTACTCTAGAAAATATTGTTGGTGCATTCTTCAATCCAAACGACGTGACCGTGTACTGGTAGGATCCCCCTTCTGTAGAAAAAGTGGTCTTGTATTTGTCTTCTGGTGTTGTCTTGATCTGATGGTATCCTGAAAATCCGTCAGTGAATGAATAAACTTCATGTCCTCCTACGTTCTCCAACACTTCATCCGTGAAGGGTGTAGGGAACGAGTCATGTAGACACACATCATTCAACTTCCTCAAGTTGACACATATTGTTATCTCACCTTGTTTTTTATCCTGAACTACCATCAGGCATATCCATTTTGATTCTTCCACCGGTTCTATGATTCCATCTTTGAGAATCCTATCGATCTCAACTTTGAATTTTTTCTTATATATTGGATTTAGTCTGTATGGTTGTCATCTGATTGGTCTTGCCTCAGCTCTGAGTGGTATCTTGATTTCACCTAGCTCTCCTGCTATGCCCTTCATTTCTATGAACGTTGTGGGGAACACGTCATTGTACTCATGCAGTAACTCTTTTATGCTTTCCACTATTTTCTCATCCCAGTAGTCTCCAATGCTAGCCATTTTGGGATTCTCAATTGCCCCAATGTTCACTTTCTTTACCTTTATCGACGCAACAATTACTTTTGATTCTAGAGATGGACCTTCCACTTCTCTTTCACCTTCAGCTTGCTCAATCTGAATATCGTGCGAATCATATTCATCTGGTACTTCTTCCTGTACATGGTAGCATGACAACAGTTCTTTCACTGTCTGTTTGTTCCGTTGTTGTTCCTCTGTTATGATTTCAAATTTTGGTTCTTTAATGAATATCACCCCTCTTATTTGTTTAAGTGTTGCATCTATGTTGGGGTTCTCATGTTCAAATGAGAAAGTGACTGTAAAGTTTTGTTGTAGTATTGTCCAGCTCACAGTTCCTTTATGAAGTTCTTGGTCTGTATACCAATCTTTTGTGATGCCCTCTAAGGTATGTATGAAATAATGAGGCCATTCCTCCAGGGGTGTCATTTTCCACAGCGCTTTGCACTTCTCCAAGAGTTTCACTGGTTCCCCCTATCCATCGTACTTCTATTGGTGGTTGCTTCTCTATTCTACCCCAAACCTTATGCATAGTAACCACTTACATTAGTACCAGTTCTTGATTGTTTTCTTATGTGCACCCCACCATCTTGTGGGTGTGGCCTTGAGTGCTATATCTAGTGCTAAGAGTCTCTTATTTTCTAACACTTCATATTCTTACTGTGTCAATAATGATTCTAGATCATTTACCCCATGGAAGTTGGGTGGTTCCCTTATCTCTGTACCTACCCATCTTACTGCACAGTCTATTCTTGTGCATCTTCTTGTGGAAACTTCGTGTAGCCTCTGCTACTAGTTCTCTAAACCCCTATCTGAGTCTGACCCACATGAAGTAATGCTTTGCCAACTAAGTATCCCATTCGCAGTTGGTTTTATGTAATCCTCATCTTGCATAGTTGCTCTGTACAACTGGCTAATTTCCTCCAATTCCAAATAAGTAGGCTCTATGAACCTTTCCCCTTCTGATGGGTACAATGGCGCAATGACCCTGTATTCTCCTGACTCGAAGTTCTTTTTTAGTGTCTTTAAGTTGATTATGGCCTAGTTATCAAATGCCCAATCTAATCCGAGAAATGTTGGGTAAGGTGTTGTACCTTCCATTATCTCTATTACTTCAAAGTCATCTTTAGAGCGCACTCCATCCAGGTCTATTATTACTCCTTTCAATCTCCCAATTGGTAGAACTTTGTGCTGATTTTCCAATTTCAGCTGAACAGGTGAATATCCTAATGTGGAATCCCCCATACATTGCCATGTTTTCTTGGGTAATACATTGACTTCGAACCCTAGATCCAATATAATATATCCCATGTTGAAATATCCAATGTTGGCATTCAGCCTGAACTCCCTATGTGTTCTTCTCCTTGTATGTAGGTGATTGATTGTTTTCTGTTCTAGCTTTCCTTCTATCGCTATGCTACATCTTTCTAATATATTTTTTAATAATCTGACAGCGGATGGATCATTTAGTAATTTTACACATGATTGTAAATGTTGGAGCCGCCTTTGTTTTTTAGCCTTTTTTAATTTTTATATCTTAATGCTTGAAGTCGAAAGTTGGTTTTTGTTTTTTCCTTTCTTTTCCCCAAAATCTCAGAAGTCTCATCGCGCAAGCATCGACGGTTATCATACTCTTAAGGCAAGATTTATTTTTTAATTGTTTAAGCGATTCTCTACTTTTTAACCTCTGGATGTCGCATGTCGAAAGTTATAGATCACATAGTTTACAAATCCCGCGGGGCAAAATGGCGAAATAGTCTTAAAAAGTTACCCAGATCAGTACTGAGAGTAAAGATACTCTAAACCATAGCTAAGCATCATCGGGATTTCATGTCTCGGTGTTTTCTATCTCCAAAAGTCTTACCGTCATAACCTCGATAGCCAAAACCGCGAGAATCTTGTTTTAAGTAACCCATGTTAAGGTTAAAGCTAAAAAGTTTAACCGTGGTTAAGCTCTATCGGGAATTCGCAACTCGGCATGTTTTCCCTCAAAATATATACCTTCGAAGCCTCAAGTCGCGAAGTCAGGATGTAAATAGAAACAAAATTAATGAAACACTTAATCCAGTTTTATCTTCCATTTTAATTAGATCATATCATTGTGATCTCGCGATTTCACAACTCGGCATACAAGCCTCCCAAAAGCTATACGTTTGAAGCCCCAAGTCGCGAAGTTGCGATATAAATAAAAACATAATAAATTAAACATTTAATCCTGGTTACGTTTTTTACTAACCAAAGCCAATTATCGCAATATCGGGTTTTAGAGGTTCAAAGGGTTAAAGCGAAAGATTCCGATGTGGCGAATGCCAAAAGATTAATTAACATTTAAAAAAAGGGCCTGATTAATTAAGCTGAGCCAACATTTCTAGTATTTTAATACAAAAATTAATGTGTACAGTCTCTGAGGAAATTTTAAACTTTCCTTGCGCCAACTTGCATTACAAACTATCAAAATCTAGGACATTAATTGGAAATGAGGTGAATTGACAAGTAAGGATTTGGTTTTTATTGCTAAATTTATATTTAAGAATGATTTGAATTTTCTATTCCTAAGGACGACCTAGTTTTAAATGGTTGAAGGCATGGATCTTTTATTTGTTGTCACAAATTTCATTCCTATTCTACGCAGAGAAAACCTTTCTAGAGTGAACTAATTTCTGTTTGTATACATATTGTTATCGCAGGAGAGCTAAAGTAGAATCCCCCGCCATGGCCCCACGAAAAGCGTTTAAATCCACTGTTGAGGTTTCAGGACAAGGTTCTGACAACGTTTCTGATACTTCACCTCAGAGTATCGACTCTGTCAGGACCTAGTCGTATATTTTTGAGGTTCTACAGTCTGAATTGGTAGATGTTTCGGATGATTCCAGTGAAAATGAAAAACACGACCTGGTCACCAAATACAAGATCGTCGTCTAGGCTCAAATGCATAAAGTAGCGGCTAGGCCACATCTTCTCCCTTACTATGATATGGTCCAGTGGGCATTAGACCATGTGGATATACCAACCAGAACCATCGTCAGGGAGTAGACGGTCACCATTGGAACTTTTAGAGCCAAACAATTGCAGGATATGTACAAGTTGTCAACCGTGTCAGACCTTACATACAATGCCAAATTCTTGGAGAATTTTAAACAGAAGGAATGTGTGTAATATGACAAGACTATGTCCAGTTTAATCAAAGATTGGGTTTCACACCCTGCAAAGTTCAGGGCGGATAGTAATGGTATATATTAAATATCTTCTATGGAACCACAGTTTAAATATGTAGCTATAATGACCTGCAGATTATATGGGAGAGAGGACACCACACATTTTTTCCTTCAGTGGGTGTCTCTAATCCATTCAGTCTCCGAAGGCTATTCCTTCGACTAGGCTAAACTACTATCTGATAGTTTGACCAATCAAGTTACAGAGTATCGATAGTAGAAGGAGAGCGGAAAGATCGCTTCATTCTTTATGTCCGCGTATATCATGGACGTTGTGTGTCTTCTGATGACTTTTCCCTTAATGAGTTGGAGTTGTACTCCATCGAAGGTTGAACCCATCCACATCTACCATTCAAAGTTGTGGGAAGACAAAGCTTCAGATTTTGTGTATGAAATCTTCAACTGGGTAATGGTACCATTGCATGTCACTATATTTAGCCACCCACCACCCAAGATCTCAGATAGTATCATGGTAAATCTGAGCAATATAGCCGATTGGTACGTGGAGGCAGAATTTTCATATCTCAGGGTTTTCGGCGCCTTTGTTCCTCTGAATGCCTTACCACTATTCATACCCGATAGGATGGCTTGTCGTGAGATTGCCAAGAAAACCGTAATCGGTGGCATAAGAAAGGAACTTAAGGGATATTCTAAAAAGGTATGGCCACCTTTTCCTATTCATTTACATTCCTATTCTTTGTTAGATTTTGGGCTTGCTAAAGCTGAGGCAATAGCCCTGGAAGACCTGAAACTGGTTCATGTTAAATTCAAGAAGCACGATCCACATAGGGTCATAAGTAACCACTTAGTCAATTGTGGGCTTAAAAGGTTTGAGCATGAAAATTCTCCCTTAGATGACATTTTCTGAGGCACGAGATCTTATGCTGAGATTTTGGCTTGGATACAAGCCCTAGCTCCTGAAGAAAGGGCCGATGTTTTAAAATTCCAAGAACATCGGTGTAGTTGTCTTCCCACAGTATTGCGAGGTGAGAATCCAATAACAGTAGAGGTGCAGCAAAAAGAAGCCGAAGGCTCAAAAGATTCAGCACCTAGACAAGAAGAACACCAGGATAGGGAAGAGCAAACAAGGAGTCCAAAACCAAAAATGAAAACTCTTGATCCGCTGAAAAAGCAGACTCCAGTTACCACACCAGGCTAGTCAGCTAAGAAAATCATAGATCCCATCACCTCCATTACTCCCTTACAATCAACTCAAGGGAACATAGACGCAGGGTGGATTTTCAATGAAGAATTGAGACCTATAAGGATGGAAGAGCTCCAGATGAGTTCTTTTTTGATAAAATGATAAAAGTTGTGGTAAAAAGAGAATTCTATCAAGAGGCAGGATCAACGGACAAGAAATTTAAGATGTTGACCGACGGGGAAGATAAGAAGAAAGAATAATTCACAACAGAAATAGCTGGGACATTAGGGGCGTTTGCTACGGCAAACCAATTTTCAGTCGGGGTTTTGAAAAATCAGCTGAAGTGAAAAAATTGCCTCATCAAAACCTTAGAAACCAAACTAGCCACAGTAGAGGAAGTTGCCCAGGACCAAGCAAACACAGGAATAGAACAAGCAAGGATGGCCGATAAAAAGGAAATCGAGTTGCTCAAAGCTAAGCTCGAACAAGCAGAGCTGCTAGCTCAGACCAGTCAAATACAATTAGGTCAGTAAAGAAACTTGATAGAGCATCTACAGGTTAGATTAGAGTTCGCCGAAAGCCAAGTTATAAACATCGGTATATTCTAGTCCCAGGCTATGGATATTCAAAGTAGAGTTTCTGCAGCCCAGCGAAGTTTACTTGCCAAGTTAAAGACGATTCGAGACAATTGCCTGCTTGTTGATCAACTATTGGAAAACTTATCTATCAGAGAGAGAGAAACTGGAGCATCTTAAGTCGCATATCAAGAGGCTGTAATAGCTACAACAAACAGTGAATCGGCAAATAGTTCTAAGTTTTCCATTTCGGAACAGACCCGAGGTAATATTTTGTTGAAAGAATGGGAACGCAGCATATCAGAAGGCAAATTGCAAGCCAAGAAGATAAGGAAATCCTGGGAAGAGGCCTTCGGTTCTATAGATGGAGGTCTGTTAGGCATTGATAGTGAGAGCAATGTTGAGACACTGAACCAAATGAATATAGAAAAATTATCGTTTGATATAAATGAGAAAGAAGAAAGAGATTCGGCCGAAGTCTCACAACTAACTCAGGAAAACATAGTTCAGATAGATAAATGGATTATTAAACCAAGTGTGCGATTGTGCACCATCGACACCCTAGACCGACAGATGGAAGAAAGGCTACCACAATTAGTAAGAGATTGTTATATTTTTTAGGCCAATTGTCAAGCGGAGAATTCTAGGTTGATATCTCGACTAGTGGAGAAATGTGTCACTTGTACCGAGCATGCAAAAGGGCAGGCTTATGGTACTAAATAAAGACAGAGATAAAGAAATGAAACGATTGATCTCCTTCTTGTTGTAAATGAAAATCCTAGAATGATTGAGATTCCATCATATGTAAATCTGTATAAATATACAATATAAGGAAGGAACAATGGCTGGACCTTTTTGGGTCGATTGTAATAGAGATTTTCTCCCTCGAGAGTTAATACAAAGCAAATCCGAAGATTCTCGATTCCGTCAAAACTATGTTATGAGTTTGTTTTCTTGTATTCCATATCTAATTTCATTTCATATATGTATCTGATGAATGTTTCTCTATAATTTAGTACAACCTCTACTATAGTGAATAAATTTTAGTTTTCTATATTGTTTACCATTTTTCCTCTGTACCGACTATCAGCAGGTATAAGACCAGTGAACACTTTAGATTTCTATATATATATTATGCTTCATTGGGTTATTTCCTTATCTTTTTCTTCCTCTGTTTATGAGTGAGATTCTCCCTTGATAGGAGCCTTACATGATAGATAGCTTAATGTTTTTCTTACACTTCATACACATTTATTAAAATATAACTCAGTTACGAGAAAGGGCCTTTGGTTTGCACCCTGTTTTCACTATCGGAGCTATAAACTCTCCTTTATACGACTGAAATCGAGAAAGAATCTAAAAATTTCTTTGATATTTTCTTATCATTATGTTCCTCTATGACTGTCCCTGTGACAAGACAGCCTAAAATCCAACCCAAACTATCAGATCAAACACATATTTCATTAAATCTTTTTGATACTATTATTAAAACAGCCACTACCCGGGTGGAGCTAGAACATTCGTGGGCAGAAATTGAAAGAGACATAAACATCTAGGAACAGTTGGAAGCTAGACAACAACCTAGAAATAGGCCCAGCTTTCCTCGCCGAAGGTGAACATTTCTTCCTTCTCTACCCCTTACTCACTTTCGGATGCCTAGAAACTGTACTTCTAAGCCTTAAGTACAGACTCTGGAATAACATTAAAAATCCTTAGATTGTACTTACTTGTCCTAGTGACTGCATTTCTTTGGTATGATCCAATGATGGAATCATTCAATACTCTGGTACTTCCTTATTGTGTTGCGCGGTTGAAGTTGACGCAATGTCAAGCTTCAGAAATTCTTGTCTAGCTTCCTTAAATGTCACCTTTTCATTCTGCACATCGAACTGCTTCCTTGGTTCAACATTCTTCTTCACCCATTGATGTTGTACTGGCTCTTGTCTTACTGCATCATTTCATGTTTTATCTCCTCCGCGCGTAACTATGTTGATGATTCTTCCTTCATCCCTCGCTTCTATTGAAATCCATTGAACATTATGATTGTTGTAATTCCTCTTTTCCTGGATCTTCCCTAATAATGTAGGACATTCTTCTGTATCATGATCCAATGCGCAAAAATACATACAATTCGCTGGTAGAAGTGGATTCTCTTGCATAATGTCCCGGCTGTTGGAAATTGTTACAAACCATTGGTCCTCTACCTCTACCAAAGCCTCCTCTTGCTCTTCCTTTGCCTCAGTAGCCAACTCGATCCCATCATGGCACGATATATTGAGGCGCCTTATTGTACTATGCGGTATTGTATTGGGGTTGGGTTGTGTTGTATTGGGGTTGTGTGGTATTATATGGTTGTTGTGTAGTATTGTATGGGGATGGTACCTGGTTAAACTAAGGTGTGGCTTTCCTGGTCATCATTTCTGCCTGCACCCTATATGCATCTGATGTCCTCTCTCTCATCAACTCCATGGTTCTAGAGTCTTTGTCATCATGGCCTAATGACTTGCAAAAGTTGCAATACAAACTCTTTGGAACTGTCTGGTACTTTTTCATCATTGGGAAGTGATATGGATTGTCGCCCTATTTCTTACATATTTCGCACCATAGTCCTCTTGTTGGTAACAGGTTTGGCATTCCTGCTGCCATGTACTATGAAAATGTTGGACACTCATTCTTATGGTGTCCTTTTGTCCTGCATGTGGTACACCAAATCAATTCTTATTTGTCCTTACTATTGTTCTGGTTTAGTTGGATCGTTAATTTTTTCAAATCCTCCTTTATCTCCCCAATGGTTGGGTTTGTCTTTTGATATTGGTTTTCCTCTAGTTGTAGGGATTCTTGTAGAGCCTCCACCTGTGTTTGAAACTTCTACTGTTGCAATGGATATTTTAAGTGTGGTAATAGTGAATTGATGAATAGGTGTCTGCGTTGCATATCTATCATGAAATATTTCAACTTTCCTTTCATTCGCTTGAATATCTAGTCAATCTCCCATACAGATTCTCCTAGTTTTGTCTAATTTATATCACCTCGTTCATGTACTGGTCCTCTAAATTTGGCTTATGAGACTCATTTATCAACCATTTTTTGATATTCACAATCATTTTGGTTGTCCCTGGTGGATTGTTTATGGCTAAACTCATATACCAATCCAGTGCACGATCCATTAGTGTGATAGCTATTTGTGCAAGTTTAGTGTCCTCGTCTATGATTTGTTTTGCTTCCCAGATCTTTTCATAGATAAACAAGTTCTTTTATGGGTCCTCTGACTCTTCTGCTTTGAATTATGGTAACCTAATGGAGGGATCGTGTCCTGCCATCCTAAATGTTGAACTACTACCTCTGCGTGGTGTAGATACTTGATTAATGCTTCCTGAATTAGCTCCCCAATTTTTTGTTCCTAGTGTATATGTACTTCCTGCTATCTTCTTCTCTCGAAATTTGGTTGTCTAAATGGTGGTGTTCTTTTTGGTCTGTTATCCGCACATGGGTTTATTGGTTCCGCACTAACATTAATAGGATTTTTGCCTATTAATATATACACAGATGACAAAATGGATGATATGGCCAGGGTAATTAAGGAGCTGTCTAATAAGATATTAAGAATGGAGCTAGAACAGGCCAAAGATGATTCTTTCGCCAAAAAGGATTTCAGGAGGAATCCCAATCCCCCAAATCAACAAAGACAGATAACAAAAAAAGATCAAAAAATACAAACTCCCCTAAAGAACGAAAATTTTATAGAAGGAAATGATCTCCAAGATTTTGGAGATTTATATGATGATGTCACGAACTTGGGTGATGACTGCACACAACCTTATCTGACTAGAGAGGATTATGAAAAATCTCTAAATACTCAACAATCGTCTATTGAGGGTGAATAAAGAGATTATACTAACCTTTGTAGTTATCAAGAAGAAACCGATATGATAATGGCCGAGGTCCAACCTAGGTATAACTTGAGATCTAAGGGTAAGCCTATTTCAACTACTCAACCTAAGAAAATTCTCCAAAGAGGTCAAACTTATGAGCCTACCCCAGAAGAAACTGTGTTACCTAACAACAAAGCGAAAGTAGTAAAGGCGCAAGAACCTGAAGTGGAAAAGGTTGAAACTAAAACACAGGAAACCGAAGCAGCTAATACAAATACACCTTTAACCAAGATCATGAGTAATAAGGCAGTCTAGACAAATAAGTTGGAAAAGAAGGATTCATAAGTCCCAACTAGAGAAACAGAGAAGGTGAGCAGAGCTTTCAGTTTTGAAAACGAAATAAATAAAATTAAGATACCAATTCCTCTGGTAGAGTTAGCGAA
Organism: Picea glauca; assembly: GCA_000966675.3. Taxonomy (NCBI): domain Eukaryota; kingdom Viridiplantae; phylum Streptophyta; class Pinopsida; order Pinales; family Pinaceae; genus Picea; species Picea glauca. The sequence continues at coordinate 677,907 of JZKD02S1034516.1, read as the reverse complement.
AAACCTAGTATATCGAAAGCAGATTACCAAAGTGATAGACGTTTCAGAGCTAGAAAGCCAATCTGATGTTTTGAAACTGGAAGATGATAAGCCCAACATCACTTTTGGTCCACATTTTGAAGGATCCAAAGACACTGTTTCTCCCTTTTATATCACCTTAAACGTGTACGATAAACTGCTACATAATTGCATGCTAAACTCTGTAGCCTCACATAACGTGATGCCTAAAATTATTATGAATAGATTGGGTCTCCAAATCACCAGACCTTACGGATATCTTTCCTCATTTGATTCAATAAAATTTAAGTGTATGGGAATGATAAAGGATTTAGTAGTCACCCTGGCACAGGTCCCAGTTAAGAGTATCTTGATGGATGTGGTCATTGCTGATATTCCCCCCAAATATGGCTTACCTTTTTCTAGGTCATGGGGAGCCAAGCTGGGGGGTTCTCTTCAACTGGATATGACATACGCCATGATTCCTGTGTTTGGTGGGCAATTTATTCGGTTGTACAGGGAGACGAGTTTAGCATATACAATAAGTGACCCTCAAAATCCGAACAATTTCCCTATTTACATTGCAGATCAAGATTTAGGAAATTGTATCTTATCTTTTGACAACGGTTTAGATGGTTTCACAGAGGAAAACAATGTAGAGCACGAAGAGTCAGGTTACATGACCGAGGATATGTGTAGCACCGATATCTGGAAAATGTTTTTTGACGGTGCCTTGTCATACGAAGGAGATGGCGCAGGAGTTCTTTTAGTGGCACCCAAAGAAAGGTTTGTTGTCCCTTTTTCTTATAGACTACAATGGTATATAGATTATACTAACAATGTATGTGAATACGAAGCCTTGGTCTTAGGATTAGAGGCTACGAGAAGGCTAAAAATAAAAAACCTAGAGGTATACGGAGATGCGGAGTTGATAGTCAAACAAATAAATCGGCAATACCAAGCCAAGAATCCCAGATTAAGATCATACAGAAATTGTGCCTGGGATCTAATGGAAAAAATTTCTCATCTGTAAATGTCCACTTCATCCCGTGCACAGAAAAATTACAGGCTAATGCATTAGCTAAAGAAGCTTCAACTTTCACCCCTCCTACAACCTTTAAATTGAAGTATAACATAGAGATAAGACATAGACCATCTATACCAGATAATATACAGCACTGGCGGGTTTTTGAGGATGATGAACAAATTAATAAGTTTCTTGAAGTAGTAGGTGAATTTTCCGAAACTCACGCGGATCAAGAAAATCAGAATGACCATATATGGATCATGCAAGAAGGGGAGGACCCTCAAGCTTTCCAAGACAAAATCACGAATCATCGCATGCTGGTCCTAAAAAATAACCAGATTCTGAAAGGATTAATCCTTATGGAAAGATTGTTTGATCAAAATGACATACCTGTAAAATCCACCTTACAACCCCAACCAGAAGAGGTTGAGGACTATGACATAGGAACCAAAGAAGAGTCCAGGATGGTTAAAATATCTAATCTCCTCCCCCCTGAAATAAAAGGCAAGTATAAGGACCTACTCAAACAATTTAAAGATGTTTTCGCCTGGTCTTACGACGTGTTAAGAACCTACGATACTACCATGATCGATCCCAAGATACCTCTAAAGCCTGGGATCAAACCCTTTAGACAAAAGCTTGGGCAGATCAACCCCATTTTATTGCCTATGGTCGAGAGAGAGGTGAAGAAGATTTTAGAGGAAAAAATTATAGTACCTCTGAGATATTTCGACTGAGTGGAAAACCTGGTCCTGATCAAAAAAAAGAGTGGGAAAATTAGACTGTGCGTGGATTTCAGAAATCTAAATAAGTTTTCTCTTAAAGACAACTATCCACTGCCTAAAATGGATCACGTGCTAGAAAAGGTAGTTGGGGTTAACAGAATGTCTATGATTGACGGTTTCTCTAGATATAATGAAATTGCCATGAATGAACAAGATAAAGAAAAAATAGCTTTTACTACCCCTTGGGGTACGTTCATGTATTATAAAATGCCTTTTGTCTTGATGAATGCAGGAGCCACTTTCCAACGCGCTATGGACATCGCTTTCATCGGAGAGAGGGATAAGTTTGTAGTCATCTATCTCGATGATTTAACGGTTTTCTCCAAATCCGATGAAGAGCATTTGGTACATCTTAAAGAAACATTCGAAAAATGTCGCAGGTTTGGTCTGTCCTTAAACCCCAAGAAATCACACTTCGCCATGCAAGAATGTAAACTTTTGGGTCATATTGTATCTAAGGATGGAATTAAGATTGATCCTAAGAGGGTTGAAGCGATAGACACTATAAACATTCCTAGAAATGTAAAAGAAATTCAATCTTTCTTAGGAAAAATAATTGTTTTACGAAGATTTATCCCAAATTTCGCTGAAATTGTAAAATTGATCACAGATATGATGAAAAAGAACAACGAAGTAAAGTGGACAACAGAGGCCAAAGCATCGTTCTCACACATTAATAAATTCATAGCAGAGGCACCTGTATTGGCAAGCCCCGATTATCTAAAATAATTTCTTATTTTCTCGTTTTCCTCCGAACACACGATTGTTGCAGTGCTCCTCCAAAAAAAACGAAGAGGGTTTCAAATAGCCGATCGCCTTTTTCAGGAAGAGCCTCAGAGACGTAGAACTTAAATATGATATAATAGAAAAACAAGCGTACACCATGGTAAAAGCACTGAAGGCATTTAGAACATAGGTATTACACTCCAAGATAATCACATACGTACTTATAATTTCTGTGAAAGATATTTTGGTACAACTAGACAGCGATGGGAAAAGAGGACGATGGCTTGCCAAGATTCAAGAATTTGACCTGGAAATCAAACCTACTAAACTAATAAAGGGACAAGGCCTGGCCAAACTTTTGGCTGAATCAAATCTCATAGCTCTGGATATAAACTACCTGTAGGAATGTGAGGAAGACATGAACATAAACGAGCTTGATCAATGAACAGATGCAATTAAGATCGAGGAGAAGTTTGTATCATCAGAATGGTACAGAAACATAGTATCCTACTTGCTGACTCTAAAATTCTTGAGTGAACTATCGCCATCAAAAGACAGGACTTTAAAGCTTCATGCAGTTAAGTATTGTATTGCTGAAAATGAACTATATTGGAAATACCCACTCGGTTTCTTGTTAATCTGCTTAGTCGAATCGGAAACAGAAAGGGTTATAAGTGAATTTCACGAAGGAGTGTGTGGAGGACATCACGCTTGGAGGCCCACAACTTACAAAATTTTGAGGGCTGGGTATTACTGGCCAAAACATTTCTCAGACATTAACGCCAAGGTCTGAGCCTGTAACCCTTGTCGGCTATTTGCAAGCAAACAGAAACTCTTGGCGCTGCCTTTAGTTCCGGTCAAAACTAAATCCCCTTTTTAACAATGGGGGCTAGATTTTATAGGCGAGATTAATACGCATTCTAGCGCCCCAACACAAGTGGATCTTAACTGCCACATACTACTTTACTAAATGGGTGGAAGCTATTCCAACCAAAAGGGCAACTGACTCGGTGGTAATAGATTTCATAGAAGACAATATTTTGTCAAGATTTGGCTGCCCCCGAAAGATAGTCGCAGATAATGCCCAAGCTTTCAAATCTATGGCTATGATCAGCTTCTGCCAAAAGTATAATACCGTTCTTGGCCATTCTACAACATACTACCCCCAAGGAAATGGACTGGCTGAGTCGTCTAACAAGAGCCTGATCAATATACTTAAGAAAGTGTTGGATGAAAACAAAATGTCTTGGCATGTGCATTTAAAGTACGCCTTGTGGGAAAATCACATAGGCACTAAAAATTCTATCGGCATTTCCCCTTTTCAGATGGTATATGGGAAAGATGTAGTGTTACCTATAAATTTAGCGCTCCCCATGATGAAATTGTGGAAAGATCAGAAAGAAGAACCTAATCATCTCACCAGGAGGATAAACCAGCTAATCGAGGTTCAACAACACAGGGTCGAAGTAGATGAAAGGTTGCGGAAGTATCAAGACGACATGAAGGCATTATTCGACCATAGGGCAAAGGACAGAGATTTCCTCCCAGGTGATTTAGTATTAAGGTGGGATGCGAGGAGGGAAGAAACAGCGAAACATGGTAAATTCGATCACCTATGGTATGGGCCATTCAAAGTCTCGGCTCTCGAAGGAAAAAATTATTTCCTACTAGAAAATCTAGACGGTGAAATCCTCAACGCCCCTGTCAACAGGCGTTACCTAAAGCATTATATGACATAAGCAGTGGCCAAAAAAAAAAAAGATGTGTATATTCATATATAATTCTTTTTACATATGTATATATATTTCATTACGCATTGCTATTTTGATTTTCTTTTCTTTTTGTAAAATTTTCGACGCCTTTCAAAAAGCCTTGATAACCTTCATATTTGTCTTTTTACAGGATTCTCACTGCAAACTAAACGAATGGGAGAAGTAAACAGAAAGTCGTGTATCGGAAAATAAATTGGCTTAAACAGGTGATAAAAAAGATTTTTGATAGTCTGGAAAGAAAATGAAATGGTAAGATAAAGGGAGAATTCCTAAAGTCTTGTTTTGAAGGGCTCTCGAAGGAAACTAAGATAACCCCATAAGAATACGACAGTATCATCTGAAATAATAAATAAAGGAACATTTTCGTGGTTAAGAATTTACAAAAAATAAGACAAAATGAATAAGTCACCCAAAGTAAAGCACCCCTGAAAGATATTTTCAAGAGTCAGTTTTAATTTTTGACCCCTATTTTTCAGTTCGTAGATCTCTATCTGTCACCCTTTTCTTCTTTTGGGTTTACTTTTTGAAAAGTCAGCATCTTTCTGGTTTTGCATACGTAGGGAGAAGAGATTACATTTTAATCTCGAAAGCTTCAAAGCATATTGTGAAAAGTAAGCTGGTCTTCACAACTCCTCGGTCCCTTGCTAAAAAAAGTGACGCTTAAGTGATCCTGACCTTTCTAGGTTTTTAAACAGTTTCAGAGGATTGAGGCTTGCTCAAATAGAACACTCTAAAAAATTAATTTTTCCCTTTCTCCCTATGAACGAAGGTGTTGTGAAAGTTAAGGGAAGGTTGGTACTGAGTAATCAAAGTAAGTTGGCAGACCTATAATGCAAAATATTACATAGATATCAGCCCTCATACGAGCTGATTACCCCCACTTCGCGCTTTAAAAAAGAAAATTATAAGGCAGGTGGTGAAAGGAAATTCAGAAATGATTGCCCCCATCTAGTCCAAAAGATGATGAAAGGAAATTCATAAATGATTTTCCTCGTCACATCATTTAAATGCATAAATATATTCCGAAGTAGTGAAAGGAAATTCAGTAAAAAGGGCCAGATAACTTCACTGGGGTACTGAACAGGCTCGCTGGCAGTGAAGCAATATCTGAGATATCTGTAAGGTTGTTATACATGAATATCACTCTGCTCTGGTAACCAATTTTTTCAAAACCCGATCTACATCCCAAGTTCAAACAGGGCTCCCTGATTAAAAACATAAAAAATTGTTTCTTTTGATGCAAACCGATGACCACAAGATCTATTGGGTCTCCTAGAACTGTTTTGATTATCTCAACGCAGACCTGAATTCAGTAACGAGAAGGAGAAAGTCATGAAAAGGACTACAGCTAAGTGCAGAAAGTATTTGAGTTTTGAAATCTTTTCGAAGGTAAAAGACGAAGTTCCTTTCCCCTTCGGTATCTTGTTCTAAGGAAAATTTTCGCTAGATTAAAGCCATTGACTACATTTACCAAATATAGGCACGTGGTCTACTGTTCTTAACGTCTTGCAGGAAAACAGGATCCCTAGCTGGAGCCTATGTTGGAGTCATCTTTGTTTTTTAGCCTTTTTTAACTTTTATATCTTAATGCTTGAAGTCGAAAGCTGGTTTTTTTCTTTTCCTTTCCTTTCCCCAAAATCTCAGAAGTCTCATTGCATAAGCAATGACGATTATCATACTCTTAAGGCAATATTTATTTTTTAATCATTTAAACGAGTCTCTACTTTTTAACCTCGGGATGTCGCATGTAGGAAGTTATAGATCACACAGTTTACAAGTCCCGAGGGGCGAAACAACGAAATAGTCTTCAAACGTTACCCAGATCAGTACCGAGAGTAAAGATACTCTAAACCGCAGTTAAGCATCATCGGGATTTCGTGTCTCGATGTTTGCTAGCTCCAAAAGTCTTATCGTCATAACCTCGATAGCTGAAACCGCGAGACTCTTGTTTTAAGTAACCCAGGTTAAGGTTAAAGGTAAAAAGTTTAACCGCGGTTAAGCTCTATCGGGAGTTCACAACTTGGCATGTTTTCCCTCAAAACCTATACCTTCGAAGCCCCAAGTCGTGAAGTCACGATGTAAATAGAAACAAAATTAATTAAACACTTAATCCGGTTTTATCTTCCATTTTAATTAGATCATATCATCGCGATCTTGCGATTTCTCAACTTGGCATACGAGCCTCCTGGAAGCTATACCTTTGAATCCCCAAGTCGCAAAGTCACGATATAAATAAAAACATAATAAATTAAACATTTAATCCTGGTTACATTTTTTATTAACCAAAGTCAATTATCACAATCTTGGGTTTTAGAGGTTCAAAGGGTTAAAGCGAAAGCTCCCGATGAGGCAAATGCCGAAATCTTGATTAATTAAGATGAGCCATCATTTCCAGTATTTTAATACAAAAATTAATGTGCACAGTCTCCGAGGAAATTTTAAACTTTCCTTGCGCCAACTTGCATTACGAACTGTCAAAATCTAGGACATTAATTGGAAATGAGGCGAATCGACAAGTAAGGATTTGGTTTTTATTGCTAAATTTATATTTAAGAATGATTTGACCATTCTGTTCCTAAGGATGACCTAGTTTTAAATGGTCGAAGGCATGGATCTTTTATTTGTTGTCACAATTTTCATTCCTGTTCTACGTAGAGCAAACCTTTCTAGAGAGAACTAATTTTTGTATGTATACATATTGTTATCGCAGGAGAGCTAAAGTAGAATCCCCCGCCATGGACCCATGAAAAGTGTCTAAAGCCATTGTTGAGGTTTCAAGACAAGGTTCAGACAACATTTCTGATACTTCACCTCGGAGCATCGACTCTGTCAGGAACTGGTCGTATATTTCTGAGGTTCTACAATCCAAATTGGTAGATGTTTCGGATGATTCCAGTGAAAATGAAAAAGACAACCTGATCAACAAATATAAGATCGTCGTCGAGGCTCAAATGCATAAAGTAGCAGCTAGGCCACGCCTTCTCCCTTACTACGATATGGTCTGGTGGGCATTAGACCATGTGTATATACCAACCAGAACCATCGTCAGCGAGCAGAGGGTCACCATTGGAACTTTCAGACCGGAACAATTGTAGGCTATGTACAAGTTTCCAACCGTGTCATACCTTACATACAATGCCGAATTCTTGGAGAATTTTAAACAGAAGGAGTGTGTGAAATATGACAAGACTATGTCCATTTTAATCAAAGATTGGGTTTCACACCCTGCGAAGTTTAGGGCGGACAGTAATGGTATATATTCAATATCTTCTCTGGAACCACAGTTTAAATATGTAGCTTTGATGACCTGCAGATTATATGGGAGAGAGGACACCACACATTTTTTCCTTCAGTGGGTGCCTCTAATCCATTCAGTCACCGAAGGTTGTTCCTTTGACTGGGCTAAACTATTGTCTGATAGTTTGACCAGTTGAGTTATAGAGTATTGAGAGAAGAAGCAGAGTGGAAAGATTGCTTCATTCTTTATGTCCGCATATATCATGGACACTGTGTGTTTTCTGGCGTCTTTTCCCTTAATGATTTGGAGCTGGACTCCATCAGAGGTTGAGCCCATCCACGTCTACCATTCAAAGTTGTGGGAAGACAAAGCTTCATATTTTGTGTATGAAATCTTCAACTGGGTAATGGTACTGTTGCATGTCACTATCTTTGGCCACCCACCACCCAAGATCTCAGACAGTATCGCGGTAAATATCAGCAGTATAGACGATTGGTACGTGGAGGAAGAATTTTCATATCTCAGGGTTTTCGGTACTTCTGTTCCTCCAAATTCCTTACCACTATTCATACCCGATAGGATGGCTTGTCGTGAGATTGCCAGGCAAACCGTAATCGGTGGCATAAGCAAGGAACTTAAGGGATATTCTAAAAAGGTATGGCCACCTTTTCCTATTCATTTACATTCCTATTCTTTGTTAAATTTCGGGCATGCTAAAGCTGAGGCAGCAGCCCTGGAAGACCTGAAATTGGTTCATGTTGAATTCAAGAAGCACAATCCACATAGGGTCGTAAGTAACCACTTAGCCAATTGCGGGCTTAAAAGGTTTGAGCATGAAAATTCACCCTCAGATGAAATTTTCTGAGGCATGAGATCTTATGCCGAGGTTTTGGCTCGGATACAAGCCCTGGCTCCTGAAGAAAGGGCGATGTTTTAAAATTCCAAGAACATCAGCGGAGTTGTCTTCCACCAGTATTGCGGGGTGAGAATCCAATAATAGTAGAGGTGCAACAAAAAGAAGTCGAAGGCTCAAAAGATTCAGCACCCAGACAAGAAGAACACCAGGACAGGGAAGAGTAAACTAGGAGTCTGAAACTAGAAATGAAAACTCCCGATCCGCCGAAAAAGAAGACTCCGGTTACCACTCCAGGCCAGTCAACTAAGCAAATCAAAGATCCCGTCACCTCCATTACTCCCTTATAGTCATATCAAGGGGACATAGATGCAGGGTGGATTTTCAATGAAGAATTGAGACCTATAAGGATGGAAGAGCTCCCTCCAAATGAGTTCTTTTTTTATAAAAAGAGAAAAGTTGTGGTAAAAAGAGAATTCTATCAAGAAGAAGGATCAACGACCAAGAAATTTAAGGTGTTGACTGACGGAAAAGATAAGAAGAAAGAATAATTCGCAACAGAAATAGCCTAGACATTAGGGGTGTTTGCTACGACAAACCAATATTTAGTCAGGGTTTTGAAAAATCAGCTGAAGCGAAAACATTGCCTCATCAAAACCTTAGAAGCCAAACTAGCCACAGCAGAGGAAGTTGCCCAGGACCAGGCGAACACAGGAATAGAACAAGCAAGGATGGTCGATAAAAAGGAAATCTAGTTGCTCAAAGCTAAGCTCGAACAAGCGGAGCTGGTAGCTCAGACCAGTCAAATACAAGTATGTCAGCAAAGAAACTTGATAGGGAAGCTACATGTTAGATTAGATTTCACCGAAAGCCAAGTTATAAACATCGGGATATTTCAGTCCCAAGCTATGGAGATTCGGAGCAGAGTTTATGCAGCCCAACGAAGTTTACTTGCCAAGGTAAAGACGATTCGAGACAACTACCTGCTTGTTGATCAAGTATTGGAAAACTTATCTTTCATAGAGAGAGAAGTTGGAGCATCTAGGGTCGCATTTCAAGAGGTTGTAATAGCTACAACAAATAGGGAATTGGAAAATAGTTTCGAGTTTTCCATTTCGGAATAGACCCGAGGTAATATTTTTTTGAAAGAATGGGAACGCAACATATCAGAAGGAAAATTGCAATCCAAGAGGATAAGGAAATCCTGGGAAGAGGCCTTCAGTTCTATAGATGGAGGTCTGTTAGGCATTGATAGTGAGAGCAATGTTGAGACACTGAACCAAATGAATATAGAAAAATTCTCCCTTGATATAAATGAGAAAGAAGAAAGAGATTCGGCCGAAGTCTCACAAGTAACTCAGGAAGACATAGTTCAAATAGATAAATGGATTATTAAACCAAGTGTGCGATTGTGCACCATCGACACCCTAGATCGACAGATGGAAGAAAGGTTACCACAATTAGTCAGAGATTGTTATATCTTTTAGGCCAATTGTCAAGCGGAGCCTTCTAGGTTGATATCTCGGCTAGTGGAGAAATGTGTCACTTGTACCGAGCATGCGAAAGGGCAGGCTTCTGGTACTAAATAAAGACAGAGATAAAGAAATGAAACGATTGATCTCCTTCTTGTTGTAACTGAAAATCCTAGAACGATAGAGATTCCATCATATGTAAATCTGTTTAAATATACAATAGAAGGAAGGAACAATGGTTGGACCTTTTTGGGTCGATTGTAATAGAGATTTTCTCCCTCGAGAGTTAATACAAAGCAAATCCAAAGATTCTCGATTCCGTCACAACTGTGTTATGAGTTTGTTTTCTTGTATTCCATATCTAATTTCATTTCATATATGTATCTGATGAATGTTTCACTATAATTTAGTACAACCTCTACTACAGTGAATAAATTTTAGTTTTCTATATTGTTTATCGTTTTTCCTCTGTACCGACTATCAGCAGGTATAAGACCAGTGAACACTTTAGATTTCTATATATATATTATGCTTCATCCGGTTATTTCCTTATCTTTTTCTTCCTCTCTTTATGAGTGAGATTATCCCTTGATAGGAGCCTTACATGATAGACAACTTAATGTTTTTCTTACACTTCATACACATTTATTAAAATATAACTCAGTTACGGGAAAGGGCCTTTGGTTTGCACCCTGTTTTCACTATCAGAGCTATAAACTCTCCTTTATATGACTGAAATCGAGACAACATATAAAAATTTCTTTGAGATTTTCTTATCATTCTGTTCCTCTATGATTGTCCCTGTGACAAAATAGCCTAACATCCAACCTGGACTATCAGATCAAACACATATTGCCTTAAATCTTTTTGATACTATTATTAAAACAGCCACTACCCGGGTGGAGCTAGAACGTTCATGGGCAGCGATTGAAAGAGACATAAACATCTAGGAACAGTTGGAAGCTAGACACCAACCTAGAAATAGGCCCTAGCTTCCCTCGCTGAAGGTGGACATTTCTTCCTTCTCTACCCCTTACTCACTTTCGTATGCCTAGACACTGTACTTCTAAGCCTTAAGTACAGACTCTGGAATAACAGTAAAAATCCTTAGATTGTACTTACTTGTCCGAGGGACTGCATTTCTTTGGTATGATCCAATGATGGAATCATTCCATACTCTAGTGCTTCCTTATTCTGTTGCGCGGTTGAATTCGACGCAATGTTAGGCTTCAGAAATTATTTTCTAGCTTGCTTAAATGTCTCCTTTTAATTCTGCACATCAAACTGCTTCCTTGGTTCAACATTCTTCTTCACCCATTGATGTTGTACTGGCTCTTGTCTTACTGCGTCATTCCCTGTTTTATCTCCTCCGTGCGTAACTATGTTGATGATTCTTCCTTCATCCCTTGCTTCTATTTAAATCCATTAAACATTATGATTGTTGTAATTCCTCTTTTCCTGTATCTTCCCTAATAATGTAGGACATTCTTATGTATCATGATCCAATGCACAAAAATACATAAAATTCGCTGGTGGAACTGGACATTCTCTTTCATAATGTCCTGGCTATTGGAAATTGTTACATACCACTGGTCCTCTACCTCTACCAAAGCCTCCTCTTGCTCTTCCTTCGCCTCAGTAGCCAACTCGATCCCATCATGGCGCGATATACTGAGTCACCTTATTGTACTGTGCGGTATTGTATTGGGGTTAGGTTGTGTTGTATTGTGGTTGTGTGGTATTATATGGTTGTTGTGTAGTATTGTATGGGGATAGTACCTGGTTAAACTAAGGTGTGGATTTCCTGGTCATCATTTCTGCCTGCACCCTATATGCATCTGATGTCCTCTCTCTCATCAACTCCATGGTTCTACAGTCTTTGTCATCATGGCCTAATGACTTGCAAAAGTTGCAATACGAACTCTTTGGGACTGTCTGGTACTTTTACATCATTGGGCAGTGATATGGATTGTGGCTCTATTGCTTACATATTTTGCACCATATTCCTCTTCTTGGTAATAGGTTTGGCATTCCTGCTTCCATGTACTATGCAAATGTTGGACACTCATTCTTATGGTGTCCTTTTGTCCTGCATGTGGTACACCAAATCGATTCTTATTTGTCCTTACTGTTGTTCTGGTTTAGTTGGATCGTTAATTTCTTCAAATCCTCCTTTAGCTCCTCAATGGTTGGGTTTGTCTTCTGATATTGGTTTTCCTCTAGTTGTAGGGCTTCCTGTAGAGCCTCCACCTATGTTTGAAACTTCTATTGTTGCAATGGATATTTTAAGTGTGGTAATAGTGAATTGATGAATAGGTGCATGTGTTGCATATCTGTCATGAAATATTTCAACTTTCCTTTCATTCTCTTGAATATCTAGTCAATCTCCCATACATATTATCCTGTTTTTTGTCTAATTTATATCTCCTCGTTCATGTACTGATCCTCTGAACTTGGCTTATGAGACTCATTTATCAACCATTTTTTTATATTCATGATCATTTTGGTTGTCCCTGGTGGATTGTTTATAACTAAACTCATATACCAATCCAGTGCACAATCCATTAGTGTGATAGCTATCTGTGCAAGTTTAGTTTCCTCGTCTATGATTTGTTTTACTTCCCAGATCTTTTCACAGATAAGCAAGTTCTTTTATGGGTCCTCTGACGCTTCTGCTTTGAATTCTGGTAACCTAATGGTGGGATCGTGTCCTGCCATCCTAAATGTTGAACTACTACCTTTGCGCGGTGTAGATACTTGACTAATGCTTCCTGATATAGCTCCCCAAGTTTTTGTTCCTAGTGTATATGTACTTCCTGTTGTCTTCCTTCTCTCAAAATTTGGTTGTCTAAATGGTGGTGTTCTTTTTGGTGTGTTAGTCGCACATGGGTGTATTGGTTCCACACTAACATTAATAGGATTTTTTCCTATATTCCCACTCTTGGACCTCTTGTCTTCCTCTCATATGTTGTGCACCGTATTTCCTCAATCTTCTCCACAGCCCGGAGATCCTCTACCTCCTCTTCATTGCTTCCCAAGCCTTCCCTCGCAGCTACAAATCTCTTCTTGGTGTTTACCTTGTAATTGTAGGGTAATCCACTTGATCTTCTTGTCATCCATCATGATTGGGTTCAAGGCTTTCTCCTTCTTTCATTTATCCCTTTCTCCTTCCATTTCTCCTTTTTCTGTCAGTGCTTTCCCCTTCCCCCATGCATGCAGGTAAGTTTAGTTGTCTGACTCCATTTTCATTACTCCTTTGTTATAGAGAAATGTCTTAATAGAATTATACAGTGATATAATATGCCCTCCTCAAGTCCCACGTAGAAACTCTTTCTCTTCTACATTGTACAACTTCACGGAATCTATTGCAAATTCTGTTATAAAGCCTGCTACAATAGTGTTGAGCGAAAAATCTATTGCGCGGGTGAATTTGTTATTCACCTATTGTAACTACGTGATCTGAACTGAGGTCCACTCTAACTGATAGATCCAATTTGTTGCATGGTTATCCTTCAACCTCAATATCCACTCCTGCAATAAGTGTGGAAAATCACAGAAAAAGACTTCATGCAGATTAGTAAACACATACTTCTCAAGATATTTGTGCGGTATTACTCTGGGATTTTTGTTATCTTTCTGAGAAAACTCTAGCTCCTTTGTCTTCAACTAGATTTCTATCTCTTTTTTTGTGGGATTCCATGGTCTCAACATCCCCCTCTAGCGATGAATTCTCACCTTCTTAGCGTCTGATTCGGTATTCTTTTGACCCTCCTTCCGCAGACCTTACATTCTTTTAATAGATCTTCAACAACTCACATCCACTCAATCCTATTTTGTTCCAACCAGAAACGAAACCATTTTTTGTTTACTTATATGATTTACACCTTTAACATGTTTGACCTAGGTTCAGGTCTACTAGGGATCCAACAAAGCCTCTAAAACTATTGGCCCTCCTGGTAAACTAAAAGGCAATGTAGGGCACAAAGTGCACTGTGTAGTCTCACCCAAGATAGTATTAATGGGTGACTGCAATACTCAAGTGCCTGCAGTCCAGGACTGAATGGGGATCTATGAAGTGCACGTTGAAAGTTCAATTTAATTATTAAATAAAGATACTGGCATTCTCATCTGTTGATGTAATGTAATTGGATTCATTAATTCATTCATACATTTCTAACATTCACTCATAGACAATAAAAGTGACAAACAGTCAATCACATAACAAAGGTTTTATCGTGGTTCACCCCCTCCTGGGCTACTTCCACAAAGATCTGGCTCTTGAGATTTTCTATTATGGTATTCCAAAACTACAACATCACGCGCTTTAAAAATCATTCTCAGGCGGATCGAGATCTATCATGAGGCGGACTAGATCAACTGAGGTTCCTCAGCCTGTGATCTAACCCTCAATATATACCCTCATGACCCCCCTACATCTCAACAACTTACAAAAAGGTATCAGAGTACCATAGTGTTATCGATACTCCATAATTTAGAACTCTCTCTCTCTCTCTCTCTCTCCTAGGTATCTATATATATACGTCTTTGTCTCATCAGCCATTACAATGTATTGAAAGAACCCTAACGTCGTTGGGTCTTCGATGCATGCACATGTGTTTCTATTCCTTCTAGGTGTCACTTTCCTCGTGCATGCCTATCTTCCCAAAATATCCTTTCTTTATGATTCAACCTACTTCCAACAGAGAACCTGACATGGATTTGGAGGATCAATACCTAGCAGGAATAGATATGGAACACCTAGAACAAGCCTACTGTAAACAACAACTCTACACCATACCCCAGGATCAGTTACACAAAGTTCACAAAGCCTTCCTCAACTCCACAAAGGTAGGATCGACTCGAGGCAACTCGAATCTAGGAATCCAAAGAGGAATATCAAAAGAACAACACAAACCTACCAAAGATGAGAAGAAAAAGGGTAGAAAAACAAAGCACCAGCTTATTCAAGATGTAGGAAATTTCCTTGTGAACTTTGGCCAGATCCACCTGATATCGGAAAAATTTCCTCCTCTCCAACCCTCACCATCCTCATGAAGATTCTATCTTGGAACATTAGGGGCCTCAATGCATGAAGAAATAAAATATTTCTCCGGGAAAGGATAATGAAGGAACAACTGGACATTCTTCTCCTGCAAGAAACATAATGCGCGGGGGATGAGGCCACTCAAATACTCACAAAATGTTGGAAGAAAGATAAAATGGTATAAGTAGATGAAAAAGGTACTACAGGGGGTCTAGCTATACTCTGGAACCCAAACACTATTCTTATAGAAGGATTTTTCACATCTAAATGGACTATCATAGCCTCCTTTAGAATCATCGGTTCGAACAAGCCAGGCTTTGTCACGAATGTCTACGGCCCCAAAAACCCAAGAGACAAGGAAACCTTCCTCCATCATTTGGAATGGATTTCCAATCACATCGGCAATCATCAGTGGATACGTGGGGGATATTTCAACATGATAATTGTTTTGGAGGAAAAGAAGGGGGCACTCGTAGATTGGGAAATGATAGCGAACAGTTCCACAGAATCATCAGCTTGTTGAATCTCATTGATGTAGAAATGGACAATGGACTCTTCACCTGGTCCAATGGATGATTGGGGGAACAACGTCTTTCTTTCAGATTGGATCGCTTCCTAATCTCAGAACCCCTCAAGAAAGAAGGTCTCACTTGGAAATCCATTGTGATTGATACTCTTGGGTATGATCATTGGTCGATATTACTTATGATAAACATCAGTGGTACCCCAAGCAGGAAGCCCTTTCACTTTGAGAAGTTTTGGCTGACACACTCGGACTTTCAAGAAAACATTGGCCTTTGGTGGAAGGAGGTAGCAATCACAACATCCACTCCTATGTACAAACTCCAACAGAAGCTAAAAAACCTCAAGCAACATCTAAAGTCTTGGAATAAATCCAATTTTGGCAACATTTTCCACGCTCAGTAAATCCTTAACCATCAAATTCAAGACCTCCAACAACAGATCAGACTTCAAGGTTTTACTGACACTCTAAAGGACCAAGAAACGATTGTCAACAAACAACTGGCAGAAAGACGGGCGTAGGAAGAAATTCTCTGGAGGCAAAAATATCGCATCCAATGTCTTAAAGAGGGGTAAAGAAACACTAAAGTTTTCCACAAATCGATGCTTCAATGTCTCCATACTAATCACATCACTCACCTTGTTTCGGATCAAGGTTTGGAAATTCAAAATCATGTAGACATGGAGCAAGAACTACTGACTTACTACAAGAACCTTCTCTCAGAAATCCATATAGATCAAACTCAAGCTATCAATTCTATCATCAATCACATCCCAAAGGAGGTCACCAAAGAACAAAATGATGCTTTGATTTGCCCAATTACCTAGGAACAAGTTGATCAAGCTATCATGGACACCCCGATGGGAAAATCCCCAGGGCCTGATGGATTCACAGTGGAATTTTTTCACCACTATTGGGATATGATATGAGAAGAAGTCTGGGAAATCATAGAAGATTCCAGAAAGTTAGGGCGGGTTCTACAGGCTCTCAATGCCATCTTCCTCACTCTCATTCTAAAAGAGAACAAAGTCGCCTCCCCAAATCATTTACGACCCATTACACTCTGCAATGTGATCTACAATCTCATTACAAAGGTCATCACCAAGCGTCTCAAAATCATCCTACCGTTCATCATCTCTCCAGAACTGTTAGGATACATGGAGGGAGCACATATCTTGGACAACATCATTCTAGCGCACGAGGTAATCCACTCGCTCCATTCAACTAAATCACCTGGTATGCTTCTGAAACTGGATCTTTCTAAATATTTTTATAAACTTAGCTGGAATTATTTGAATGAAACCCTTCTATCCATTGGGTTTGACCTCTCATGGGTATCGTGGATTTTCAATCTCACTTTGTCAGCCTTTTTCTCCATCCTGGTCAATGGTGTTCCTTCAAAACCCTTTTCCCCTTCCATAGGTATCAGACAAGGGGGTCCTCTCTCACCCTTTCTTTTCATCCTAATGGCGGAAGGACTTAGTCGAACCATCAAAATGGACATCACCGATCACTCCCTCTAAGGTCTCACCCTTCATGGAATCTCCCCGCCCATATCCCATAGTCAATTTGTGGATGATATCCTCCTGATGGGACTCCCCACAATTAAAGAATCTATTTGAATCTGCTCCATGATCAACCTTTTATGTGTCACTTCAGGTATGGATGTAAACCTCTCCAAGTCCCAAATATTCTTCTTCAACATGCCCATTCAGATCCAACTCCATATCACGCAACTCTTGGGGTTCACCCTCATCTCCCTCCCCTCCAAGTATCCTAGCATCCATCTTATCGACAATTCGTTAAGGAACACATCGTGGGAATATCTGATATCCAATTTCAGGAAAAAACTAGCCTCTTGGACTTTCTGCTCCCTCAATATTCTTGGTCACCTAATCCTCCTCAAGTCTATCCTTCGTGATCTCCCTGTTTATGCTTTCTCAACCCTTACAGCCCCAGGTTTCATCCTCACCATCATCAGAAACATCCAAAGGATCTTCCTTTGGAAAGGATCTAAACATGGACACAAATGGGCTCTGGTAAGCTGGAAAAAACATGCAGACCAAAACACGCAGGGGGACTCAGAATCAGAGATTCGTCTATCCTCAACAAATTCCTCAGTGTAAAAATCTAGTGGAGATGGTTAAATATGCCTCAATACCTTTGGGTGCACCTTTCGAGGATAAAATACACACCTACCATACCAAAAAAAAACAACTAATCATATGGAATGATCAAGGCCCTCGATCTCTTATTTGGAATGTGACCAAGCAAAACAAGGGGATGATCATAGATCACACTTTCTGGGAACTTCAATATGGGACCTCGGCCTTTTTTTGGAGTGCTCTTGGTAGCATCTTCTGACCCTGGACAAGGATCCCACTCTGCATACTTTTATTCCCCTAACGAAAGGCACAGGACTTCAAAAGGTAGTTGACTTCTAGATTCATGAAGAATACAAAGTTACCTAGCGTAGATGGAAAACTACCCATGAGGAGATGAATATCCCCCTGAGGTAAATATTCAACCATTACTCGACAAGCTCATCTCAAGGAAACTTTTCATCCAATAGGGGGAGGACATTCTAATATGGGGGGAATCCAACACAAGCACCTTCAACCTCAAAGAGGATTACTCCCTCAGTGCAAGGCATAAATCCCTCCCAAAAGATGCACTATGGAACAAAATCTGGGGAGCAAATCTCTGGCCCAAAATCAACACCTTCCTTTAGTTAACAATGAACAAAAGAATCCTTACCTAGGAAAATTTAATTAAAAGAGGCTTCATAGGTCCATCTTGGTGACCTTTATGTTGCAGTGAGGAGGAGACACAAAATCACCTTCCCAAACTATGTCCCTTCAGTTCGCAACTCTGGGATCAACGTGCCATCATTATGAGAACCTTAGATAGAAATCTATCCAGCCAAAGGGAAACAATTGAGGGTTGGAGAGACTCACTATTTCACTCTCCCATCCTCTATCGGATTTGGTAGCTTCTACCAGGTTTTATTTTCTGGAACATTTGGAAAGAAAGGAACTGCAGGATCTTCAACTCATCCTCTTTGAACTGGAAAGAAGTCTGGTCCAAAATCCTATCCAACATCAAGGAAACAATCAACTTACACCTTTGGATGGTTCAATATTTGACTTTCTTGCCAAATGAGAAGATCATTCTCAATTCCTGGCAACTCTGCCTCACCCCTTCTCTTTCAGCTTCAATCCTTGACCTCACAACTAAGAATATTCCCTCTCATTAGGAGGCCCCATAATATGGTTATCACAAAATAAACTTTGATGGAGCTTCCAAAGGAAATCCAGGCCCAACAGGTTTTGGGGCCTCCATTCATAATAACAAAGGAGAGGTCATCTTCATAATAGTAGGGAGATTTGGGTATAAAACTAACAATGCAACTGAGCTTTGGGGAATTCTCAAAGGACTCCAAGCTACCAAAGACCAAGGGATAAACTTCATTATAGAAGAAGGATACTCACAGATCATCATCAACCTCCTCTCCCATCTCCTAAATGGAGCAAATCCGGAATCTATTTCCCCAAGTTGGAGACTTATGGAGGAGTTGATCAGAATAAAGTCAATTCTTCAACCCTAATGGGTTATTCTCCCCTCCCATGTTCGAAGAAAAGAAAACCAAGTGGTGGATAAGTTGGAAAACTTTAGGGTAGAATTGCAAGAAGGAGACTTATGTTGCACTGCTATCTCTTGTCCAAATCAGCCCCTCATTGTGTCTTTCTTAAAAACATCTCACAGTAAGGACCAATCCCCGAATGGGGTGTCACCAGGAACATTGTGTGCATGGCCACATCCCTCTCTGCATCACGCCACCACATCCTGCACTCCCTCCAATCATTTAACCATGCATTTAATATATCGATCGATGTACCTATTCATTCATTTTTGCACAGAGCCAGTTATGGCATCGACGCTCCAGCTCACAAAGGTTGTAAATGCGATGGGTTGGCTTCCTAACAAGTCCCATCACAAGCCCAAGATCCATGTTTTTTGTCTTATGCCAGTGAAGCTTCTGGATCATTTGCATCTTTTTCCTCTCGTTCCTCACAGTCACAAACCATTCTGGGTTTCTATTCACCATTGGTTCGATCCCTTCCCTCCACTCCACCTCCACTTCAAGCTCTTCCTTACTCTCCACCTCTGGTCCATTTCCTCCCGTCCTCTCCTTCCCGATGTGGCGACAGTGAGGAAAATCTAAGTGTAGGGTGACTTGGTATGATGCGAGGGGCAAAGGCTCACGGGGTCGAGGCAAGGAATCTCCTCAAAACTTGTCTCATACTCCTAATCGTTCCACCACTCTAGAACTCCCTCCAAACCATGCCACCACTCCAGAACTCCCTCCTCTATCCTTATCGTTTTCTTGTAGAGTGGATTAGTTTGATATATTTGGAAATTCCCTTGGTTTTGCATCTAATATTATCCCAGAACCGTCGTCCATCCACCAGTCTCCACCCCGTCCCCCTCCTCCATCCGCTCCCCCCAGTTTGACTGCCCCCCTCTCTTCTTCCTCCTCCCCTCTCCCTTCTTTTTCCTCCCCTCCTTCCTCTTTGGATGCTCCAACACCCCCTCTTCCTCCTCTAGCTTGTTCTTGGTGCGATGGGCTCTTGAATTTGAGGAACTCTATGGATTTTCTGTAGAGCGCAGTCATGGATGTCAAGTGCGACATCAAGGAGTTGTTGAACAAGGATGAACAATGGGCTCATTGCGAGGAACATCTAGAGTCTCTTCTTCATGCTCTCTGACATACCACCCCAGACACAGGGATTCCAGACAAGGATATATTTCAAGACCTTCAGCAAGCATGGATGCTAGACCCCAACTCTGAATGACTCCATCATTCTCAAGTTTCACTGGTTTTTTTATGTTTCTAGACAGATTATTTTACTGGGTTCCATCCCTGAGAGGAATCTTAGATTATAGGCTTAGCACAATTTTTTTTTTTTACATTTTTTTATAATTGCATGGACAATTGGGAACACTATGACAATGTGGAAGCATTGGTTTCCCACCAGGGCGATGATGCCACGGTCGCTCGGACTACTCCGCCAATTGTAACTTTTTCACTTTAGAAAGCTTCAATTCATTTTTCTAATTTACAATATATATATACATATATATCCTGACATATATGAAAATCCTAAAATACATACCTCTTTTATGTGTTCTATAACTTTTTTACATCTTAACCATTTTTCAAATGAGTTATACAATGCACTAGAAGAGACTGATATCTACAATCTAAAAAAAAAAAAACATTTATTATTATTATTATTGTGTTAAGACCCTTTTAAATACCCTCATAGCCTACACTAACAAAAAGTCTTTTAATTTCAAGGATATATTGACTTTCATAATTTAAAAATATATTTAAAATTAATATTATAAATTTTGAAAAAAATATGTTGCACTAGAACAATGGGTTCTCTACAATTATGCAAATTTTTTGAAGGAAAATCCATCGTTAATGTACTCAACACTTGCACTAACGGAGATATATACTTTATATTTTGCTAGAAAAATAACATACCGTTGTTATAAAAACTCAAATTTCACATAGTTACTAACTATTTCTATAAATAAAAACTTGTATATTCGAAAGACTAATTGAATTTCCTCCATTTAATATTTTCATACCATATTCAAATTCACTGTGAACATACCTTGAATAATCTATCCAAGTTAGCATATTGTTCTTTTTCAATGTTTTTATTACCACTAACGTGTTTTGAGAGACCAACATTAGCTTGCACTCACCCTACAACATTCCATCCATAGAAACATGGGCATACAGAACTAGTCAACATGACTTCCATGAAGCTTTTGAGGGGTTACAATTAGAACCATCTGAAGACCTGGGATGACAATCTGTTCTCGATACAACACTCTTATAATAGAGAACTCTACAGTTGTACTAGTAAGCCACCTTTTGGAACTTCTTTCGATATTTTCCACCTTCACCTTTGGATTTTGCATATGCACAATGAGGAGTGAGGGATGTCCTCATAGGATATGCATTGAGATAAGAAATATTTTTTGAGAATATTAGGAAAATCAATTTGCAAGTACATGAGATTCTAAAAATACAAGGCTAGACATGATCAACACATAACTAAGAAGTCATTCAAAGTGGGAGATGAAGTTTAGTTACAAGTGAACAAGGAAAGACCACAGGGTCTTGGAAATAAGATCAAGGATCTATGGTATGGACCTTTTTATATATTGGGGAATATGTAAGATAATGCTTACAGACTTATTCTACCCCCATACTTGTTGATTTACTTAGTAGTGAATGTGGATTATATCACTCTTTGATCCTTCCATGTTTGATCAGGAGGAGGAGTAGGTCCTACCTTCCATACAGGACTTAGCACCATTTCCTTAGGAAGAGTTTGTAGAGGAAACATTTTTGTAGAAGTGTTCTAGAAGTACGAGCCAAAGGTAGCATGAAATTTGCAAGATTGAGTTGAAAGGACAACTTCCAAGGAAAGCAAAGTGGTACTCTAGGGAGAAGGTAGAGGAAACATTTTACCACTTCATTCAGTAAATATTTTGGGGACCAAAATCCTCCCTAAATGGGGAGGTATGATCCATATTGGATAATCATATTATTTTTCATTGATCTTGATGCTTTATGGGTGAAAATATTGGAGGAATAATGTTTTAGATCCATTTTAGTAGTTGGTCCCAATTTGGAAATTTGGGTTCAAAAAACCCTCTAAAATATTTTGTATCCATTTTGAGGCATCAAGCTTCACTTTTATATATGGTCCAAACCTTACTATGGAGAAAGTGGCTATAGTCTAGACACTGAGAGCTTTCTAATGGTGCCATAATCACTTCAATCAGAGTTTGTATGAAAAATGTATTCCTTCTGCGAGTTGACCTACCGTATTGATCACCATGGTGTGAGTGGACACCACTTTATCCCCCATTACTTATACATGTTGGGATATCCATGCAGTGGATTTTATATAACATTATAGAAGGTAAAAACATGATCACTAATTGATGGTTGAGGAATTCAATACCCTAACCCTAGACAAAAATCGGTCTATGTTAAATATCGAGCCTCCATGAGGAGAGGGGTTTCCATTCTTTAGCATTGTAATTTGTTCCATAGTTGAGAAGAGCACATAGAAATAGGGTTGTGAGGGAAAATAAAAGGAGATATTATTTAACATCAATACAAGCCACAATATCAAAGGAAACTCCACAAAAAGTGCCTATTTGTTTTTACTTGCATTTGAAGAAAAGAGAGCAGAGTGACCTCACCTTCTAGCTGGGTTTTCTCCCATATTGGGTTTCCTAGGTCATATATTTTTTTAATTTGTGGATGGTGTGTGTATTCATTTATGTTCTCTATTTTTTGCATTTCAACTATTTCATACATTTTAAACAAAAAAACAATAATTAAATAATCTAAAGGAAATTAACCTTCACAATAAAGATTTTAGTATTTTATTAGGTCTGTTGTGATGAATTGTCTAGTGGAATATCCATGGAAGTTTAAAAATCATTCAACCATGGTAAAATATGCTCAAACATGCAACCATTGTTATCCATAGTCAAACATAATCAATCATGTTCAAACCATGCTATACATAGTCAAACATGGTGAATTGTAGTCAGTCATTGTCAAACATGCTCAATCATGCTCAAACATATTCAATCATAGTCAACCACGGTTAAACATGGTCAAACATGGTCAAACATAGCCAACCACTATCATCCATAATCAAACATGGTCAACCATAGTAAACCATGATCAAAATGGTCATCCATAATCAACCATGTTTAGCAATCTCCAACCATACTCAACCATGGTGAAATACATTCAACCATACTCAAATATGGTTCATCATAGTTAAATGTGGTTCACCATGTTTAACCATATTCAACCATGATCAACCACATGCAACCATGGTCAACTATAATCAACCACGGCTAACTAAGGTCAACCATAGTCAAGCTAATTCAACTATAGTCAAACAAACTCAACAAAATTAAATAGTTAACCAAAATCACTATAATCAACAATGATCAAGCAAAGTAAAAAATAGTTAAACATAGTCAACTATGATTAAACACAATAATATCAAAATTTTGATTTTTATATTGTTACTTATCATAATAATATATGATAATTAATATTAATATAACCTATACAATAAAATATATATTTCACTATATTATATATATTTTATTTATTTCCTTATTAAAAAATTATATATATATATATATATATATATATATATATTATATTATATANAAATTATATATATATATATATATATATATATATATTATATTATATATTATATGATTATATCATAAAAAAATCATATTTGGTAATCAAAAGAATTAATCTTCAATTGAGTAATAATAATGATAAGTAATATTAAAATGATCCTATGCCCTTCCCTATTACTAGCAACGATAACATTAACATTGATAGGCCTATATTTAATACATTAAATTTTAATATTTCCTATAATATGTGTTAAATGTACACTTATCTGTATAATTAATGTGTTTGTATACATCGATAATAATATTAATATGAAATTGTGGTTATGAGTCAACCATACTATATACATAACTAACCTATATTCATGTTAACGTCTAAGAGGGATCAAATCTCTTGAGGTGCAAACCTCTTTTAGAATAAAAAACTAGAAGAAAGGTTTGCACCTCAAAAATGAGGTTTAAATCGATATATATATATATATATATATATATATATATA
>JZKD02S1034516.1:634981-653647 GCA_000966675.3 Picea glauca | reverse complement strand
TACTTCTACCTACTTATAGTTCACTTAATGGTATTGATAGATCAAGGTAATAATCACATGGATGGCTAACTTATCCAATGTAAAGTACTAATTTACAGATTTATACGAAAAATTAGCTCGAGAATGTGCTGGAAACTTAAAATTATTTACTCAATTTTCCCAACATATTTAGAACTAAAGCCATAGTACATTCATGAGCATTGATTTCATGATCTCCTAGCCATGAAAGTCAAGAAAAACTTGTTACAATACCGGGTGCATTCAAAATTTTACAACGCAAAGTATTTGTGAGTTTCGTATATATTTTCTTTAATGGACGAGAAATAAATTTAGTGTTTGTTTATTTTATCATTAAAACAAATTTATAGCAAAATCCATCCAGGAAAAGTAACTTCACCACGTTTGAACCTCAAAATTTTCAATGGCACTCATGAAAGATGATAATAGCAACCAAAAATTGAAAAAGTTACGAGATCCACTAAAGAATTTGCTACAAATTATTTATGTGAAAAAACATGTACATTTTGTTGGGCAACGGAAGCATAGACTCAACAAGATTTAATAGCAAAGAAACACAACAATAATCACATCAATTGAACACAATATCTACGTGGTAAAAATATTTAAAAGGGAAACATCCACGGGGCAATGATAATCAGTATTGTTATTGATCAAGGGAGAATTACAACAGCCAAACACAAGCTTAAAACCATCCTCTCACTCATCCCACATTGTCTACCTTTTCCTCTACGGGTATGCATAGATATATAACATTTATCACACATTTACACAAATTGATCAAATAGTTACACAAACTGATCAAACAGTCACACAGAGTGATGCTACTGTAAGCTTATCTGAAAACTGTGTTCACAACTTTGTTGGTTTGTTCCCTTACTTCCCCTTCATTGTTATGAACACCTTATTCTCTCAATTTGATGGACCTATAAGAAACACTACTCAATTCAACTTTGTTGTTTAGATCAAGTAATTCCCTCAATTTCTCCACTCCCTATTTAGAGTTTTGGGATGGATAATTGTAATGCCCCATTTTGACCTAGGAAGATAGATTTACTTATGGCCTAATGGTATTTTCATTTACTTATTATTTGTGGAGCACTATTAACATTGGCACTTCAAATTTTGGACATGTGGACCTATGTTTATGTAAATATTATAAATGGTTATCATTATGTTATTAATGATGGATGTTATGTGATCTATTACTGGCATGCAAATTTTAATTGAAAGATCTTGGTACATGGATACCAAATTTAATGTTATGTTTTAAATGCAATCACGTGTTAATTTAGTGTATGGTTATGCACGAGTTCATGTTATAAACTAAGCCGTAGATTGAATGAGATATGTAATAGCCAAAGAAGGGTGCTAATAGGTAGTCGATGTTGTCACTTGTGGAAATCGATTGAGAAACAATATGATACGAAACATTTTTATGTTAATTTATATTGGTTCAAATGCAATACTATGATATCTGGTCAAGTACAGGTTTTTTAGGTGGTGCGACTTCCTGGCACTGGATATTCGATGACAAAGTTCCCAAAACAAAGTGCCACAGTATGGTCCATGACAAGTTGTTAATTGTTCGACAACACATGTATTCCAACAGAGGACGAACACCTTCAGTAACCAGTCACACAACCAGATCAAATATCAACACACCGATATTTTGACGTGGTAAAAAACCTACAAGGAAACATTCAGGGCCCCATCCAATGTGGCAACTTGGAGCAATTTATTAATCCAAAAGAAAAAAATTACAGAGAGATTTTACAAGAGAGTTTCTCAAAATTGATCATCGACAAATGACCCTCCATTCTCTTTAAATAGATATCATTGATCGATTAGGTGTCAATCCATAGATCAATGTAGTCTTTAAGATCGAGGAGAAAATGAACCATCGTATCATTTTATATCGGGAATATATCGTGACCGTCAAATTTCCTAACTACAAATGCATACTAAAGAAACACACTTTTACCTAATGACACATTAGACAAAGTAGATCTTAACTATCTCCTAAGTGTCTAAATATCCTAACATCCCCCCTTAAGAACAATTTGGGATAGGATTGAAGCATTTACAATAGTGACACAATAGGAGAAGGAAGGAGGCATTAGAGCCTATCCCCCCTTAATGAAAACTTCATGAACTCCTATCATAGATAAAATTTTGGAAAACGTTGCTTATGTAAGAGACTTTGTGAAAACGTCTGCAACTTGATCTTCTATAGGGAAAAAGAGCACTTCAATAACTTGATCATGAATGAGATTTCTAATGAAGTGCATGTGTATCTTAATGTGTTTGTTGCGTTGATGTTGAAATAGGTCTTTAACAAGATTAATGGCACTCTGATTGTCGAGCCAAAGGATGGCCAAATGTTGTTGGTGGAATCCAAACTATGAAAGGATTTATCGAAGCCAGAAGGCTTCCTAACTTGCATTTACCGTTGCTCGGTACTCTGCTTCTACTAAAGAAAGTGTAATAGCCTGTTGTTTCTTACAGGCCCAAGTGGCAGGTCCTAAACCAAGGCTGAAAACATAACCTGTAGTAGACTTTTAATCATCAGGGTCACCATCCCAATATGAATCAATGAAACCAACCAATAAAAGAGGCCCTCCTGAACTGTAATGTATCTGGAACTGAACTGTACCCCGGACATACCGAAGTATCCTTTTAGTTTCTTTACAATGGATTCCATGGGGTGTTTTCATATACTAGGAAACAAGACCAACAACGAAGGAAAGATCAGGATGGGTATGAGTCAAGTATAAGAGGCTACCAACTAACTGATGGTACAAAGTGGCATCAACTTTGGGAGAAATACAGGTGGCAACAATCTTGAATCCAGACTAGAAGGGAGAAGGGGTTGGTTTAGAATATTCCATGTGAAAGAGACGAAGAAGGTCACAAGAATACTTGGACTCGGAAATAAAAAATCATTCATTGGTTTGAAAAACTTGGAGGCCAAGGAAATAGTGCAAAAATCCTAAGTCTGTCATTTCAAATTTATTCTTAAGGTTGGTTTTCACATGGTTTAAAATTTTTGAGTCACTACCAGTATGGATAAGGTCATCAACATAAAAGACATGGATTATGAGATGTCTTCCAAATTTCTTGGTATAGACATTAGGATTAGAATGGCATCGAGAAAATCTAGTGTCAATAAGAAAGTTTCCCATTTTGGCATACTAAGCTCGGGGAGCTTGCTTAAGACCATAAAGATATTTATTAAGGAGAAAAACAAGACTAGAGTCATTTTGGACATAGTCAGGAGGTTATTCCATGTAGATTTATTCTTGCAAATCCTCATGCAAGAAGGCAGATTTAAAATCCATCTGATGGGCCTCCCATTTATGTGAGACAGCAAGGGAAATAACAAGGCAGATGTAATTCATTTTGGCTACTGGGGAAAATATTTCATTATAGTCAATTCCTTCAACTTGGTAAAATCCATTCAAAACTAATTGATCCTTGTGCCGGTCAGCACTTCTATTTGATGCATACTTAGTTCTATAGACCCATTTACATCTGAGAAGTTTTCTTCCTTTTGGAAGAGGTACAAGATCCCAAGTATCATTTTCCATTAAAGAACGATACTCTTCATTCATTGTTGTATCCCAATATGGATGACCTGAAGCTTCTGCAAATGTATCTAGATAACAAGTCTCTGAAACTTGAGACAAAAGAGAAGAGTCTCACTGGAACTGTGAACGTGTTCGACAGTGATCTAAAGGATCACCGACAAGATCACCAACTACTTCTCATCTTGAATGGACCCATCTAGGAAGCGGTAGTGCTAGTGATGGTTCAGGTTCAATGGACTCATCTGGAGGAAGGTGAGAAGGTGGAGGTGGATTTTCATCCTCATTGCCATCATCTGAAGAAGAAACCATAATAGGAACAAAAGAAGGCACAAACATCGAAGATGGATCGTAGGTCGAAGAAGGCACAGTTATCGAATTAGGCTCGCAGGCCAAGAGATTTTCATCAAATTTAACATCTCTTCTAATAATAATTTCATTACAATATGGTTGAAGAATTTTGTAACCTTTGACATCCTTAGAATAACCAAAATATATACACTTATAACTTTTAGGTTGTCATGTTTTCATTTTCTCATCAGGAATGTGAGCCCACGCTATACTGCCAAATACACATAAGTGACTTAAATATGGTTTAATTTTAGTCCAAGATTTTTTAGGTGTTATATTTTTAAGATCCTTTGTAGGACTACGATTTACTATGTAATTTTAAAAGTTGGTGGCTTCCTCCCAATACTTTATGCTTAATCCCTTAGATTGAATCATACAATTAGCCATTTATTTCAATGTGTGGTTCTTTATCTCAGCAACACCATTTTGTTGTGGTCTATATGGAATAGTGTGTTGCATTTGGATTCCCTTTGTAATACAATAACTTTTAAAATTATTGTTCACATATTCTCCTCCATTATCTATTATTGACCTTTGAATTTGATGTCTAGATTTATTTTCTACAAGGGCCTTGTAGGCCAGAAACTTGTCAAAAACTTTGCTCTTGAGTTTTAAGAAGTAAAACCAAGTACATCTATAAAAGTCATCAATGAAAGTTAATTAATACTTGCACCTAGAAGAAGAAGGAGAACAAAGTAGGCCACACAATTCACTGTGAACAAGTTGCAAAGGGCCCGAGGCATGACAAGAGGCATGTTTGTCAAAATCATCTCGATGATGTTTTCTGAGAACGCAACCAGAAAAAACACCATATCTGCATCAAACAAGAGGAATACCAACCACCATATAATGATTGCATAGTTGTTTCAATGAGCGATATTTTATATGACCAAACTATTCATGCCAAATGTTGGGTGCAACCTATTTTGAGGAGAAAGGCCATTTTGAGTGCAAGCCTAATTTTGGAGAACAACAGCTGGCAGGAAAAACAACATGCATGAGGGAAAGTAGAATCCATGAAAGAGGAGCAGCATACGTGGCGCATAGGAAGATAAACCTAACCAAGCTAGGGTTATGGTTTTGGTAGAAATTGTAACGAATATAACGTTGTACATTAGTATAAACAAGAACCTAGGAGGTCTAGGTTCGGGTTGTTGAATAATGGTTTTAATTTTGTGATTCAATGATTGTAGCTGAGGTATTGTTGTAAAAAATTTTGAGTTGTAGAAGAACCAAGTAGCTAGAACTTGAGGGTTAGATCATAGGATGGGGAGCCTGGTGTGATCTATTCCACCTCACAGAGGTTCATTAAGCTCATAGTATTTTTAGGATTGGATATGTAGTGCGCGCATCACCATATTTTGTATCAAACCTAATAAAAGAGAAGATAATCCAAATCTTTGTGGACATAGCCTAGGAGGGGGTGAAACATGGTAAAACATGTGTTATCTGTGATGTTTCATGCATATTTACTTTATGTCAATGATTGATCATATTTACTTTTTGTCAATGAGTGATTTATGAATGAATGGTTAAGCTAAATAGTGTAGAATGCATGCATGGCCTAAAAGATGAACAAATCCTAGAAATTATGAATGGATAATATGTTGAATGTATGAAGAAGGTAAAACACCCTCCTAGATCCCCACTCATTCCTAAACTACAAACACTTGAGCACTACAGCCACCCATAAAGTTATCTCGGGTGAGACTGCGCAATGCACTCTGTGTGTTGCGTTGCCTTCTAGTTTACCAGGAGGGACGATAGTTTTAGAGGGTTTTCTTGGAAACCTGTTAAAGATTTGAACCTGGGTCAACCCAAGAAGTAGAAATAGAGAATAAACCCAACAAATGGTTTTGTTTCCAGTTGGAACTGCATGGGATTGATTGGATGGGATTCGTGAAAGAATCGTGCAGAGAATGAAATTATATAACGGAATGTTTAGACCATGGAATCCAACGAAGGAAGAGATTGAAAGGTGGTTGAAAACAAATGAACTTGAATTTGCACAAAAAGATAACACCGCGCAAATATTTGGACAAATACATTCAACGACGTGCACAAGGTATTTTTCTGTGATTTTCCGCATGTGTTGCAGGAGTGGATATTGAGATTAAAATACAACCACCCTATAAATCGAATTAGACAACTAGAGTGGAATCATGTGGATATCGTGCAGTTACAACAAGTTAATTAAATATTTATGCACGCAGTAGATTTCTGGTTAGACAGTATTGTTGCAGGTTTTATCACCAAATTTGTAGTAGATACGCCGAAGTCTTATAGTGCAGTAGAGAAGGATTTTCTAAAATGACCTAGAGGTAGGTATATCAAATCATTGTATACTTCATTCAATATTTTATTGTATAAAAATGGTGTGATGACCATGGAATCACATAACTAAACTTCCCTGCGTGCATGGGGGAAGGGGGGAGGCACTGACAAGAGGTGGAGAAATGGAGGAAGAGATGGATAATGGAAAGAAGAAGGAGGCCATGTACCCAATTATGATGAATGAGGACCAAATAAATAAGATAATGGAAACATTTGGAAATACGCGCAATGGATCACCCTACCAATATAAGATGAATAATAAGAAGAGAGCCATATCGGATAGATAGGGCTTAGAAAGTGATGAGGAAGAGGTAGAGGATCTCCGAGCTGTGGAGAATATTGAGGAAATCCCACAAGAAACATATGAAATTAAAAAAGGCAGTCCAAGGGCAGGAACAAAAGGCATAACTCCAATCCAGATCAATGTTAGTGTGGAACCTATAACCCCATGTGTGACTGGTACACCAGAAAGAACACCAACATTTAGACAATCAAGTTTTAGTGGCAGAGGAGTGACAGGACAAGGATCTAGTCAAGGAGCATCAAGTGGGGGAGCCAGTTCAGGAAGAATTAGTCAAATATATACACCACACAGAAGTAGTATTTCAGCACAGTTCAAAATGGTAGAACATTATCCCATAATCAAGTTACCAGAATTTTGGGAGAGGCATCAGAGGACCCTGAAAAGCATTTATTCATCTGTGAGAAGATATGGGAAGCAAAGAAAATCACAGATGAGGATACAAAACTTGCGCAGTTAGCTATCATGCTAAGAGACCATGCACTGGACTAGTATATGATCCTAGATGTAAACAGTCCACTAGGAGCAACAAGGACTATTGCAGACGTGAAAAGACTACTGATAAATTAATTTCAAAAGCCTAGTTCAGAAGATCAGTATATGAACAAAATGAATGAAATCAGGGGAAAAAAGGTGAGTCTATTTGGGAGATCAACCAGAGGTTTAAATTCTTGAAAGGTAAGATGAAGTATGAAATTACTAACATGCAACATAGGCACTTTTTTGTGAACTTACTATTACCACATTTGAAATACCCATTAAGACAACAAAAGTTCCAAACTCGGGAAGAGGCTCTGTAGGCAACCTTACAAATGGAAGCAAACCTGTATCAGAAGATAGATCCAGTAATAGAGTATTTGAGGGAGGCTTTTAAGAACCTAAGATTTCAACTTAACCAGAATAAGGGAAAAGAGAAAATAGAATTTGTTTGGTGTACCACATGCAGGACAGAAGGACACCATAATAATGAATGTCCAAATTTCATGTAGAATGTTAGTGCCACCATTTTTATTTTAGTTAGAGTCAGTTTTCGGTCAGGCTATGTCCCATGTGTCCAAACATGTGAATTCAAGTACGTAATAGTGAAGGGGTCAAAGTCAGCAAGTGTCCAATTGGACCTTGGAAGCGGGAAGGGATGTCTGAGTCTAAACATGCGTAAATGGTACGGGTATGTTGTTCCTAGAGAGTCGGGTCGTGTTAAAAGGTAGCCTCTATGTACCGCAGCTTGAGTCAAGTAGTTAATGGAATTCATGTCGGCATGTGCAGAAACTATTATTAGCTTATTATGAAGGTCGAGGGGATGAAAAATCACGGCGTTCGTATCATGTATGCCCTACAACCCTTATCACATGTACCTTACACACAGGGATGTGCCATGGTAAATCTTCAATTCAATTCGAAACATCCAGTTGCCATGAATTCATTGTTCCTTGGAACGATTCCTCCTTCCACCTAATTTGTTATAAATCCCAGAGGTCTTGCACCCATGTTAGTCGCGAAATCAGATTCAGGCTTCGTCTGTAAGTTTTCTCATAGGCCCAGGTCGATCAAATTCTCCATCTCGGGAATTCGTCGAATCCACTGCGCACAAGATAAATACTGTTCGTGCCATGGAGACCTCTTAAATCATAAATAAGGGCGTACAAAGTGGTAGAATCGCCAGACCTGAACCCCAAAGTGATTGGGATTCATTTTCACTCACAACATGCATCCCGAAGGATAAAAGGGGGATTTTCCCTTTACCCGTGGGAATGACGACATCACACCACATGGAACCTAGAGTGGAAATAACTGTGCATGAAGGAAGGATAGCAAAATTCCCATCTCCCCAAAAGTAGATATCTTGAAGAAGGGGCAGGCCAAGGAAGAATAAGGAAGTTGGGGAAACCTGAATCCAAGACAAACCACGTGCACGATCGTTTGTTGAAAATTTACTTATGCGTGTTGTCTGCCTGGAACCTTTGGAAGGTACAAGCCAAGAAAGCAGGAGAAGAATGAGGAGGATGGATTCCATGGGTACAAATGATCAGGAAACATCTCAGTAGCTAAAGCAGGCAAAGCTAGCCATCGCTGAACTGTACCAGGAAAACAGGGAGATGAGACAACAAGTAGCGACAAGGACCATGGAAGCATTAGCAGCACAAGGTCGCAAAGGGAAAGTGACATAGCTCAAAATACAGCTCGAAGAGGTGTAGGATATGAGCGTACAATTGTGCGAAGCACAATAGTTGTCGGAAGAAAGGTATGCCAAACACTCCAAAGAATGTGAAACGACCAAAGAGATAGCCCACACAGTTTTTGCCAGCGAGCAGAGAAAAAAAGATTAGTTGAAGTTCATCCTATACCCACAAATAGAAATCAAATCTTGACATTTTTGAAGGAGACGTCACCTTAAGACAATTTTGGTCATTTATGATAACGGACATGACAATCAGTAGCCACTTGCCGCACACATTTTTTCTAGAAGATGAGCACATGGCAGGAATCAAATTCATTACAGCAGAAAGCAGGGCTCTGACAAACACTTTTCCATTTAGACATTTGATCGAAGGGAAGCATTGACACATCACTCTCTCATGACGAGGCCTGGACGTTAACCATATCCCCGTGGCGGATTACAAACAGTCAAAATGTAGCCAAACGTATTGGTTGTCTATTTTTGGAAAAAAGTCATGTGAGGAGTCTTTTAACGCAGAACGATCAATTTCCTAGTTTTTAGAGATAGAAGTTAGAAGAGAAGAGTATCCCAAGTAGTGCCCTTGCCTATATGTTTGATATTTTCAATGTAAGTCAGTTTGGTTGGAAAAATTTAGTATAGACAACGTCTATTGAATGTAATTTGAGTTTGACTGAAGCTTAATGCAAAATTCATGTAGCTTTGATGAAAAGATTCTAATTGTAGCAGTTGGATGTATTTTTTTCCCTTTCTTGCGTATGTACTTCCTATTTTCTTTATTCATGTCTTTTTCGATCTAACTCAGAACAAATTTTTGAACTTGTGGATTCACTACACAGTACCCCTTGTTCGTTCCATTTAGACAAAACGTATTTCCTCTAAAAGTTCACTCTGAATTCATCCTCAGTGGTGCTCTGAGTTTCTTCCTTTGTTTTATGTCCACCACACGCAACGATTTTAAACTGAAGAATGTTGCTCGCTTAGCCTTTATCCTCTCAAGCTCAGTCACCGAGTCATTTGTTTCTATCATTTCCTTGAATCGAATCCATAGTCTGAGGTCCTACTATCTCACACCAATGAAACCATAACTTATTATCTAATCGCGTTAATTCTAGCCACAACTTTAAAGCCATATCCCGTGCTGAGACTAGGTCTCCCTAGAGATCCCTCTCTAGATACGAAAGGCTAGTTTCGGGTCTCAAAGTTGGTTGAAAAAGTTACCTCTGTCCTATGTTTATTAGCTGAACATATTTACAGAGTGCTAACATTCTGGCGTCACTGCAGGGGACGAAATTGAATAGATTTTCCCTGGGAAAATGACTAACATTGCAGTTTGACCCTTGAGGGTAATAGAGGGACAAACAGTTGTATCGGTTGAAACGTTTACCCTAGAGACTCACGTCAAAAGAATAGTAGCATCAAGTAGCGCAATTCAGGAACCCTGGCTCAGAAGACGATCTATACGAGATAAAATCCTAACGCAAACCCTACAGAGCCTTTGTATGACCCCAAATTTTTTTTGCGTAGCACTAGAGAGAAAGTGCTAGACCCATTCTATTACCTGGACAAAATTCTATCCTTACCAAAAGACGGCATTCAAAGCATTGATGACCTTGAGTTTGAAGAATTATTCGAACAAACCTTGTTCAGGTCCAAGTCGAGAACTAGCTTGGATGAGATAATTTTAGACTAAAGGAGATTCCAAGCCTTGATACCAAATAATATCCCTCAAATCCCAAGCCCTCCTAGAGCCATGGACGCCAGATTCGCCCCCCTCATTCTGCCCACCCAACTGCATGATTTGCCCCCAAATTACAGTCAGAGGATTAATATCTACAATGTTGAAGGGATCATTTCAGCCCATAAGCATTTGGATTGGTTCAATGATTTCATCGACCTAGAAGAGGTAGACTATGCAGATGCGAAAATGAGGTTCACGCAGAGTTTTGCGAGGGAGGTGAGGAAGTGGTTCAAATCCCTATGACCAACAAGTTTTCAAGAATTCTCCGCGTTCGAAACATCTTTCATCAATATATGGGAAGACAAGAAGAACCCCTTGCAATTTTTAACGCAGTACAATAATATGAAGAAGGCCCTGGAAGAGATGGTGCAAGAATTCTCAGCCCACTTCATGAAGGTTTATAACTCGATTCTCACAAAATTTTAGCCACCCCCCAGGGCTGCGTAGTTGCAGTACACCGACTCCTTCGACAATGATTTCGAACTGCTATTGAGAGAAAGAAGATAAAAAAACCTAGACGCGATAATGAGAAATGCGATCAAAGTCGAGGTAAATATGATGGCATCTGGGAAGATTAGGCAAAGATTCAACAAAGGTGATAAGAATCCCCAAGGAGACGTGCAACCATTGACGTCGAGATCCACAAACGAAAAATTTGACTTAATGATGAGAACCGTGGCAAATCTAATGGAGAAAATGTCTTTGGGAAACAAACCTGCTTCCCGGGAAGAACAGGACCCCCAGCCCAAGGAGAAGAGAGATCAAGGCGAGCAGCAGACAAGGCCTCCATTCCAAAACAACTACTCGGATGAAGACTTCGACCAAATGTTCGAAGAACAAATGCATTTCTACAATGAAAAAAACCCACGCGTGTTTTTGACAAAGAGAGAACATGATCGGTACATGAGAAGAAACGACGATTTTATGCTAGAGATGGATGATGCGTGGATTGGGGAAACTAATGACACAGTGTCCTAGGAGATGGAAGAGTTCAAAAAAGGTTATCAGAACACCATCATGCAGTTTCAGAAAATATATAACCTCAGGAGCAAGGAAGTGTCTACCAAGCCTCAGCAGACGAATATTGTAAGGAAACCTCCGGCGGATACCCCTTCCACAAGCCAACCGAGGCCAGACAGCATGACCAATGATGCGATGGAGAAGGAAATTTCAAAGGAATAGGCCCCGAAGAAACTCCGGAATCAAGTCGAGAAGAGGGTGGAAAAGAGGTAGAGAAAGTCTATCCCCCTTTTAACTTTGAGCATGAAATGGCTAAAATCAAAATCTATGTCCCATTCAATGAACTTATCAGAAAGGGTGAGTATCGGGAACATATTATTAAAATGTTGAATATGGGAGGGGCCCCTGATACTTTGAATATCCAAGACGATCACCCTGTTATTCTATTTGTTCTGCGTGTTGAGGAGACAAGTGATACTGAGGATGTACCTTCATTATGCATCAGTCTAAAGGTTCATAACATGACCCTACATAATGCCATGTTGGATTCTGGTGCATCACACAACCTCATGCCAAAGGTGATCATGGATGAATTGGGTTTGGATATCACCAGGCCCTACAAGGATATTTTCTCTTTTGATTCAAGGAAAGTCAAGTGCTTGAGTCTCAAGGACTTGGTCATGTCATTGGCACAAATCCCTTTGAAGAACATGGTTATGGATGTGGTCGTGGCAGACATACCCCCTAAGTTTGGCATGCTATTTTACATATCGTGGGCTACGAAGTTAAAGGGGACCTTGAAAATGGACATGTCATACACCACCATTCCTATCTTTATCTAGGACAGACAGTTGTACAGAGAAGTATTGTTGAAATACATGGTAAGCAGCCAAACGTAGCCAAACAACCACCCCATATACCCCATCGACATTGAGTTTGGTTCTTCTATATTCTACAATGACTTGAGTTTTGAAGAGGAAGAGATGACAATCATCGTGACAGCCGATGAGGAAATCACACAGGAAGCAACTAAGTGCACCAACCCAAAAGATCGTGCGAAAAATGAGATATGGAACATGAGTTCCGATGATGTTGTTAGCAAGGAAGGAGTAGGTGTTAGCGTATGGGTAAGACCACCTGAAGTGGGCACAAAGATGAACTCATACAATCTCACATTCGAATGCACAAACAACATGGTCGAGTATGAGGCACTAATTTTGGGCCTGGAGGTGTTGAAAGAATTAGGCACAAAGAGGATAGCAATGAGCGGAGACTCAGAACTGGTCATAAACCAGGTTAAAGGTATATATCAAACAAATCACCCTAGGCTGATATCATACAGAAACTTGGCTCTAAACCTCCTTGAGGAATTGTCAAAGTATGACATATTAGCTATCCCGAGGGAGAAAAATAAAATTGTCGATGTGTTGGCCACCTCGGCCTCAATTTTTAAAATCCCCATCTTCCCAAACAAGAAATATGAGATTTAAGTCAAACACAGGCCGACAGTGCCTGATAATATAAAATACTCGCAGGTGCTTGAGGACAACAAGCGGGTGGAAAGATTTCTTTGGATGAGCGATGAGTTCGCTAACATAAAAATTGATGATGAATGTTGTTGCGATGAAGATGGGAGAGCATATGTGCGTAGTAATGGAAACCCTTTCCAGAACCAAATCGCAGGAAGGGACATAATACAACTGAAAAATAACATCATTCTGAAGGCGTTAGTGCAACTGGAAAAGATGTTTGATGAAAATGACGTGGCTAAAAATCCCAAGATCACTGAAAGAGAAGAGGACGTGGAATACTACAACATCGGGACTGAGGAGAACCTAAAAATAATAAAATTATCGAAAACGCTCATTCTAGAGATCAAGCAAGACTACATCAAGCTCATGAATGATTTCCCCGATGTTTTCGCATGGAGCTATGATGATTTGAAGGTGTATGACACTAAAGTAATTCAGCATGTCATCTCTCTCAAAGAAGACCAGAAGTCATTCAAACAGAAGCTGCGATGGATAAATCCCCTGCTACTGTCGTTGGTCGAGAAGGAAGTAAAGAAACTGTCTGAAGCTAAGATTATCGTTTCTTTAAGATTCTCAAAATGGGTAGCTAATTTGGTCTGTGTAATAAAGAAGAGAGGTGATATAAGACTATGTGTGGACTTCTGAAACTTAAACAAAGTCTCCCTAAAGGACCACTACCCTCTCCCAAAAATGGACTATATCCTACAAAAGGTGGTGGGGTCACACAAGATGTCCATGATTGACGGGTTTTCGGGGTATAATCAGATCATGGTCCACCCAGACGACAGAGAAAAAACATCTTTGAAAACTCCATGGGGAACGTTCATGTACGCCAAAATGCCCTTCGGCCTGATGAATGTTGGAGCTACTTTCCAGAGGGAAATGGGTATCACATTTGCAGACGAAAAGGAAAAGTTCATTGTGATATATCTAGACGACATCACGTCATACTCTGCCTTCGATGAACAACACCTCGAGTATCTGAAGAAATTTTTCCAAAAGTGCAAGAAGTTTGGCATATCACTGAATCCAAAGAAATCACATTTCAAGGTGGAATGAGGGAGTTTTTTGGGACATATTATCTCGAAGGAATGCATTAAGATAGACCCCAGCAGGGTTGAGGGAATCTTGAGAATCGACACTCCACGCAGTAAAAGGGATGTGCAATCCTTCCTGGGGAAAGTAAAATTTTTGAGGAGATTCATCTCGAACCTGGCAAAGATTATAAAGCATATCACCTGCATGCTCATAAAGGGAAATGAGATCAAGTGGAACCCGGAAGACAAGAAGTCATTTGAAGATATCAAGGTGGCATTGACTAGAGCTCCTGTGCTAGCCAGTCCAGACTTCACGAAGGATTCCAACCTGCTTTCATTTTCCTCAGAGCATACGACCATCGGCATGTTGTTACAGAAAGACGAGCAGGATTCAAGAATCCTATACCTTATTTCAGCAGGACATTGCGAGATGCTCCACTAAGGTATGAAATTATAGAAAAACAAGCATATGCCTTAGTGAAATCCTTGAAGGAGTTCAGGATGTACATATTGCACTCCCGCATTATTGCTTATGTGCCAAGAAATTCAGTTAAGTATATCCTGACTCAGCCATGTTGGAATATGACTTGCAGATTAAGCCGATGAAACTAATTAAGGGCCAGGACCTCTCAAAGCTAATGGTGCAATCGAATTACGACGCTGTGGGAATCAATTTTATTGTCGATCTTTCAGAGAGTCCTCGTGAAGAAATGACTGCACAAGTGCCTCAAGTGTTCGTCAACTCATCGTGGTATGTTGATATCATATATTTGTTGAAGAACCTTCAGGCTCCTCCAGGCATAAGTAATACTAATGCTAGATTTATCAAGCTTAAAGCAGTTAAGTTCTACATCCTGGATAACTCGCTCTACTGGAAAGATCCTTGGGGAATGTTGTTGAGTTGTTTGTGGGAAAATAATGCGAAGCGAGCCACAGAATAATTTCACAAGGGAGACTGCAGAGGACACCCTTACTGGAAAACCACTACGCACAAAATCCTAAGAGCGGGTTACTATTGGCCTACTATCTTCGCGGACGTCTACAAAGAAGTGTCAAGTTTCCACGAATGCCATATTTTCAATGGAATAAGAAAGCTGCAGCCTTTGCCACTAAAGTCGATCTCAATCGAAGCACCGTTCATGTAGAGGGGTTTGGATTTTATAGGGGAAATAAATCCGCCATGCTCGGCACAACACAAATGGATAGTCACGACCACCGACTACTTCACAAAGTGGATAGAAGCGATCCCCACGAAGCAAGCTACTGACATAGTCATTATCCAATTTCTGGAGACAAACATCTTGTCAAGATTTGGATGCCCCATCAAGATCATAACAGAAAATGCAGTTGCATTCAAGTCCAAGAAGATGGAGAATTTTTTTCAAGATTACAACATAACCCTAGGGATTTCTACAATGTACTATCCAAAAGGAAACGGGTTAGCAGAATCATCAAATAAGATCCTGAACAATATCATCAAAACACTCCTGTAAGACAATAAGAAATCTTGGCATAAAAAGCTTATCTATGTGTTGTGGCAAGATCGGGTTACAACCAAGAAGTCCATATCAACGTCGCCTTTTCAGATTGTATATGGCACGGACGCAATTTTCCCTACCACATTGGGGTTGAGGAGGCCGAGCCAAATGACATGCAGAGAAGAATAAATCAGTTGGTTCACACACAGCAGGTGAGGGAACATGTGTAAAACTGATCACAATAGAACCAGGAAAGAATGAATAAATATTTTTACAAGGGTTCTAAGCCAGAGGACTTTCAGTTCGGTGACCTGATCTTGAGATGGGATGCTAGAAATGAGGACAAAGGAAAGCACGAAAAAATTTATAATATGTGCACGGGTCCATTCAAAATCGGTGCACATCGGGGAAATAATGCTTATTTTCTGGAACAACTAAATGGGGAGTGCCTTGGTTGCGGTCCTGTAAACGGCAGGTTCCTCAAGCATTATCTAATGAAATAAAATCAATTTAAATCATATGTCATTGTAAATAGTCATTTTATTTTTGTGTCAAGTCATTAGATTAGCAGAAAATTGAAGCCAGAAGTGAAGGCCCTGAGTTTAATGTTGCGTCTTTTAGAAGTTGCATTGATAGGTTTAGGTTGTGTCTTGTTTTTCATATTGCAGTGTCAAAGAGTCAAAATAAGGACCAATGTTCAGCCACCTGGTCTACTGTTCTTTTCTACCTCGCAGGGAGGACAACATCCCCGTTGGAGCTAGTTGTTAGTGCCACCATTTTGCTTTCAGTTAGAGTCAGTTTTCAGTCGGGCTATGGCGCATGTGTCCAAACATGTGAAGTCAATTACATAACATTGAAGGTGTTGAAGTCAGCAAGTGGTTGGTTGGCCCTTGGAATCAAGAAGGAATGTCAGAGTCAAAACATGCGTAAATAGTATGGGCATGTTGTTCCCATAGAGTCGGGTCCTGTTAAAAGGTAGCCTCTACATGCCCTAGGTCAAGTCAAGTAGTTAATGGAATTCATGTTGGCAAGTGCAGAAACTATTATCAGCTCATTATGAAGGACGAGGGAATGAAAAATCGTGGCGTTCGTATCATGTATGCCCTACAGCCCTTATCGCCTGTACCTTACACACGGGGATGTTCCATGGAAAATCTGCAATTCAATTTGAAACATCCAATCGCCATGAATTCACTGTTCCTTGGCATGATTCCTCCTTCTACCTGATTTGTTATAAATTCCAGAGGTCCTACACCCATGTTATTCTCGAAATCAAATTCAGGCTATGTCTGTAATTTTTCTCATAGGCCCAGGTCGATCGAATTCTCCATCTTGGGCATTCGTCGGATCCACTGCGTGAAAGATAAATACTGGTTGCACTATGGCGACCTCTCAAAGCATAAATAAGGGTGTGTGAAGTAGCAGAATCACCATACCCAAACCCCAAAGTGATTGGGATTCATTCTCACTCATAAAAGG
This sequence comes from Picea glauca, assembly GCA_000966675.3. Taxonomy (NCBI): domain Eukaryota; kingdom Viridiplantae; phylum Streptophyta; class Pinopsida; order Pinales; family Pinaceae; genus Picea; species Picea glauca. Next base: position 636,653 of record JZKD02S1034516.1, on the reverse strand, counting down.
CATCCCCAAGGATAAAAGAGGGATTTTACCTTTACCCACGGGAACAACGACATCACACCACGTGGAACCTAGAGTGGAAGGAACTGCGTAGAAAAGAAGGACAACATAATCCCTGTCTCCCCAATAGCAGATATCTTGGAGAAGGGGTAGGCCAAGGAATAATAAGGAAGTTGGGGAAACCTGAATCCCAGATGAACCACGCACACGATCGTTTGCTGAAAATTATTTATGTGCGTTGTTCGCCTGGAACCTTTGGAAGGTACAAGCCAAAATAGTGGGAAAAAATGAATGAATGCCATGGGTAAAAATGATCAGGAAACATCTCAGCAGTTGAAGAAGGGTAAGTTATCCATCGTCGAACTATACCAGAAAAACAGGGAGCCAAGAAATTTGTAACGTACCAATCGCTCTGATACCAATTTGTAACGTACCAATCGCTCTGATACCAATTTGTAATGTACCAATCCACTACCCAGGTTCACCCAAACCTCTCGGTTCACCATTCATTACATGAATGTTTACATAATTGGTACAGGAATTATAAGCACATGCATTTAACCAAAATTAAACACACTTAATTCTCAGAGTAAAACATATGGTTACTGCTATAATTAAGCCAGTTGTAGCAGTCATCATTAATTCATTTACACAGCGGAAAACATGATAATATATACTGCACAGTCGTGCCAAAACATGTTCAAAACATAATTCAGAATACTTATCTTTTATTTGCTGTAGCATTCACCAACCAGTGCAGGCCTTCCACGAACCTCCCAGCCTTAGACCACACTGTTCATTAGCTCAACAGTAGGTCACCCCCGAGCTGGGACCGAGCTCCACCCCAAGGCAAGGAATCTAGACTCAGGCTGAGGTTACAGGGAAGACAACACATACACATTCAACAGGAAGAAGCTCTCCCAGGAAACTCCCACGCTCACTGCCCATAGACCCGCTTTCCCTACATGCCTGTTCTACCCCAGGAGAGTGCACCTTCTCTATCACCTAGATAGTCCTTCGGTTGCCAGTCTCCCTTACCTTGGGTTACAGGAACAGACCGGACCGGAATTCTCTGGGCTCCAAGGCAGCTACAGGGATTCCTTCCACGAGTTCTCTTCTCCCTCTGCGCACTTCCTCACCTGGAGGAGTCACTCATAGGCCCACAAGCCTCACGCAGTCCAGCACTGCACAATCACAACATTCCACGGGAAAACACAAACGAGGCTTTCCAAAAAGGTTCAGCTGTCACAGGATAATCTCACAGGATGATTTTCAGAGTAGGCTCCACGCACAGGCTAGCTCAGCATTTACATATAGCTACTGGGTTCTCCCACCCGAGCTCAACACAGGGATTTCAGTTCAGGAAATGTGCACACGGAATTTCTCAGGAACAGACACAATCTCCACGCTCGTTGGACCAGGGTGTACACGCATTCCTCAGCACAACACAGGCTAACAGTTTCAGAGATAATCCGGATATTCGGCAGAGGTCGTACCGGTTCCACGCACAGAGGTTCGGGTTCGAATGGAGGAAGATCCCCACTCACGGTTCAGCTCGGAGCTTATATTTGCATGCACCAGGGTTGACACTTGTCACCCTGGGAACTGCATGTGTTCCATCCGTACGCCCCTCTCCCACCACTTGGGAAATCACGGGCCCTTCCAAAGGACTTAG
>JZKD02S1034516.1:613490-627538 GCA_000966675.3 Picea glauca | reverse complement strand
AACACTTAGGCTCCCTGGCCTAACAAAACTCATAAGCCTACATCTTATACAAAACTTGGCTCACCAGCCTATAGAACATATTTACAATCTCTTTCAGAGCATGGTTTACATCGGGATCGGCCTTGGGGACACTACAAAAATAGCTAGCGACAAAGACCATGGAAGGGTCAACAACACAAGGTCATGAAGGGAACATGACGTGGCTCAAAATATATCTCAGAGAGGCACAGGATATGATCGTACAGCTGCATGAATCACAACTTCTATCGAAATAAAGGTATGCCAAACACTCCAGAGAATGTGAAACAACCGAAGAGATAGCCCGCACAGTTTCGCCAGCAAGAAAAGAAAACAAGATTAGCTAAAGTTTGTCTTGTACCTAAAAATAGAAAGTAAATATTGAAATTTTTGAAGGAGACATCTCCCTAATACAATTTTGGTCATTTATGATAACAGGCACGACAGTCAGCAGCCACTTCCCACGCACATTTTTTTCCAGCAGATGAGCACGTGACAGGAATCAAAGACGTTACAGCAGAAAGCAGGGCTCTGACAAACACTTGTCCATTCAGGCATGTGATCAAAGGAAATAATTGACACATCACTCTATCATGAAGAGGCCTAAACATTAACCAGATCCCCATGGTGGATTACAAATAGTCAAAATGTAGCCAGACGTATTGGTTGTCTATTTTTGGAAAAAAGTCATGCGAGGAGTATTTTAACGTAGGACAGTCAGTTTCCTAGTTTTTAGAGATATCATTTAGACAAGCAAGGTATCCCAAGCAGTGTCCTCGCCTATATATTTAATCTTTTCAATGTAATCCAGGTTGGCTAGCAAAATTTAGTATAGAAAACATCTATTGAATGTAATTTGAGTTCGATTGAAGCTTAATGAAAAATTCATGTAGCTTTGATGAAAAGATTCTAATTCTAGCAGTTGGATGTATTATTTTCCTTTTCTTGTGTATGTACTTCCTGTTTTCTTTATTCATATCTTTTTCTGTCTAACTCAGAACGAATTTTCGAACCTGTGGATTCGCTATGCAACGCCCCTTGCTCATGCCATTTAGACAAAACATATTTCCTCTAAAAGTTAACTCTAAATTCATCCTCAACGGTGCTCTGAGTTGCTTCCTGTGTTTTATGTCCACCACACATAATGATTTTAAACTGAAGAATGTTTCTCACATAGCCTTTATCCACTCAAGCTCAATCACCAAGTCATTTGTTTCTATCATTTCCTTGAATCGACTACATAGCCCGAGGTCCTACTATCTCATGCCAATGAAACAAGAACTTATTATCTGATCACATTAAGTCTAGACACAGCTTTAAATCCATATACCACACTGAGATTGTGTCTCCTGAGAGAACCCTCTCCAGATCCGAAAGGCTAGTTTTGGGTCTCAAAGTTGGTTGAAAATTTTACCTCTGTCATCTGTTTATCAACCAAACAGATTTACAGAGTGCTAACATAGTACATGGAAACAGGAGTACCAAACCCTTTTCCAATAGGAGGACCATGGTGTGATATCTATAAAACACATGGGCATGATCGATATCATTGTCTAATGATGCATAAGTATCAGACAGTACCTAAAAATTCATACTGCAATTTCTGCAATTAAGTGGGTCATGATGATAAAGATTGTAGGACAATGGAGCTGATGAGAGAAAGAACTTCAGATACTTATAGGGTGCAGGAAGAAATGATGATAGGGAAATTTTCACCTCAGTTTAACCAGATACCACCTCCATATAATAATGTGTAATAACATTATAACACTTCGCAAAAGCAATACAACATTGTGCAGCCACAGTACAACCTCGTGCAGTATAACCAAGTACCTCAGTACAACGCACCGTGAGGATATCGAGCTGGATAGAGAGATGGAGGATGAGGTAGAGGAGGATTTGGACGAGGCATAGGGCTAGTAATGTGTCACAACTTCCAACAGCCAGGAGATTATGCAAGGGAGTTTCTACTTCCACCAGCGACATATATGTACTATCGTGAAGAAGACCATGATACAAAATATTATACAACACTCTTAGGGAAGATCCAATAAAAGAGGAATCAGAACAACCATAATGTAAAGTGGATTTTTGCAGAAGCTAGAGACGATGGAAGAAACATCAATATAGGAATGCACGAAGGAGATAAGACATGAGTTGGTGCAATAAGAAAAGATCCAGCGCAACACCAATGGGTGAAGAAGAATATTGAACCACAGAAGTAGTTTGATGCGCGAAAAGAAAAGGAAACATTCAAGGAGGAAAGAAAGGAGTTTATCAAGAAAAATGTTACATCTACATCAACCATGCATCACACTCAGAATGTACCAACATACGAAATCCCCTCATAAATGGAACACACCATTGAAGCACAACCTCTAGAGCAACTAAGTAACATAAAAAAAATTCTTTGATCCTGTGTTAAGTTACTGAAGGATCCATCATCTATCAAAATCTTACAAAATCTGCTAGAAAGATGTAACACAGAGGAAGAGGGAAATTAGAGAAGAAAACAATCAATCACCTCCATATAAGGAGGATAAGCAGGGAATTCAGACTCAATGCTAACATTGGGGATTTCAATATGGGGGATATTGTACTGGACTTAGGATCTGAAGTAAATGTTTACCTAAGAAGACATGATAGTGTAGACCATGTAGTAACATGGGTTGTTACAGAGATAAGATAACCTCATAGTTTTCATGGGGTAAATGTCTTGGAGGAATTTATAAAAAAATATGAAGATGAATTTTTGGAAAATCAAAGACTCTTAGCCCTAGATATTGCACTCATGGAAACACCTTCCATATGATGGGGTGCACACAAAGAAACAATTCTCTACTGGTGCCAATGTAAACAATTATTGCGCATCAGATTTGGTGCGCAGCAGTGGAGCAATAAAATGAGGAGGTATGATGGGAAAGGAACACCTGCAGAACACTTGGAGAAGTGAAGAATGCAATGGAGGATGAAACCACCAGAAGAATGGCCTCATCACTTCATCCACACACTGGAAGAAATCCCAGAGAACTGGTATGTAGACCAAGAAATGCGCAGAGGCACTACAAAATGAATATTACAACAGAACTTTGTAGTAACCTTCTCATTTGAACATGAGAACCCCAACATTGATTCATCACTAAAGTAGATAATAGGTGTGATATTTATTGATGAACCAAAGATTGAACTCATGATAGAATATCAACAAAAAAATAGACAGGCAGTCAAAGAACTACTTTCATGATATCATGTGGAAGAGGAAGCACTAGATGAAGATGATACGTGCAACATTCAAATTACAAAAAATAAAGAAGAAAGAGAGGTGGAAGTTCCATCTCTAGAGTCAAAAGTATTTGTTGCACCAATAAAAGTGAATAAAGTCAAAATTGGGACAACTAACAATCCTAAAATGACAAGTATTGCAGACTATTGGAACGAACAAACAGTAGAAAGAATAACATAGTTATTGCACGAATAAAGTGACTAGTTTCCAACAAACTTTAACAAGATGAAAGGCCTAGCAGGAGAGTTAGGAGAGATGAAAATACCTATCAAACCCGAGGCAAGACCTGTCAGGAAGAGACCTTACAGACTGAATCCAGTATATAAGCAGAAAATGAAAGCAAAAATTGACATAATGTTGAAAGTAGGTATCATAGAACCAATAGAGGAATCTGAATAGATAAGACCTATGGTAGTCCAAGAAAAGAAACAAGGAGGGATAAGGATTTATGTATATCTGAGGAAACTGAATGATGATTACTTACATGATCATTTTCTTACCCATTTTGCATATGAGGTCCTAGAGAATGTGGGAGGCTAGGAAGCATATTCATTTATAGATGGATTCTCAAGTTACCATCAGATCAAAATAGCTCCAAAAGATAGGTATAACACTACTTTTTCCATATAATGTGGATCCTACCAATATACAATCATTCCATTTGGGTTGAAGAATGCACCAACCATCTTTTCAAGAGTAGTCATAGTTTCTTTTAAGGAATTCATACATTAGTTTTTATAAGTATATCTAGATGACTGGATTGTATATAGTCTGCTAAAGGACCATGTAGAAGTGTTAAGACTCATGTTGGAAAGATGCAGAAAGTGTCAGATATCATTGAATATCAAGAAGTGCATTTTTGGGACACCTTTTGGAATATTATTGAGACATACAGTGTGTAAAAAAGGCTTACTCATAGATCCTTCTAAGATTACAGTCATTGTAAAATTACCACCACGAAGATCAATGTGCCAGTTGAGAGAAACACTCAGACATACAGGATACTATAGGAAATTTATAAAAGGGTATGCATAGATTAGCGCGATAATGAAAAAAATGTTAAAGACATATATCATATTTCAGTGGAATGAGGACTCTCAACGAGGGTTGGACACCTTAAAATAAAAAATGGTCACAACACCTATCCTAGTTTTCCTAGATTGGGAAAAGACAATTCATGTGCATGTAGATGCTTCAGCCATAGCACTTGGAGAAAATCTGGCACAGCCAAGAGCATGGGACTTAGACCATCCTATAGACTCTGGAAGAAGAAAATTATCAGAATTAGAGAAGAATTACAACACCAAAGAAAGAGAAGGCCAAGCCATGGTATATGCACTTCAGAATTTCAAGAACTACTTATTGGGTAAACACTTTAAGATGTTCACAGATCATTCTTCCCTCAAATTTATTTCCAACAATCCATTGTTGGGGTGGATAATCTGTAGATGGATATTTCTATTTCAAGAATTTGAATTCGAAGTGATAGTCAAACCAGAGAAGTTGAATGCAAGACCTAATCACCTGTCAAGGGTAAATAATGGAGAATGACCTACCAAATTGGAAGACAACTTCCCATGTGAAACTATTTTGAGTACAAGTAGCTGATGAATATTTTTTTGATATTATTTAATAATTGAATACAGGGATTATGCCACAAGAGTTTAGCACTATGCAGAAGAAAAATTTGGTAGTTAGAGATGCAGACTATCAACTTATTGTAGGACACTTATACAATATGGGCACAGACATCATTTTGAGAAGGTCTGTATTATAGCATGAAAGACCTAGAATTTTGGCACAAGCTCATGAAGGTATAGATGGAGGAAATTGTGCAGGAAAAGATACCGTGCATAAGGTATTGTGCATAGGATTATGGTGGCCAACAATTCATAGATATGCCAAGGAATATTTCCACAAATGTGATGTATGTCAAAGGGTTGGAAAACCCAACACAAGGGATGAGATGCCCCTAAGACCACAAGTAACTTTGCAAATATTTGACAAATGGGAAATAGACATTTTTGGACCAGTAAATCCACCATCAAAAAGGTTAGGAGCTAGATATATCATTAATATGACTGAATACTTAAAAAGATGGGAAGAAGAAACATCAGTCAAAGACTTCAGGGCAGAGATAGCAGCACACTTCTTGTTTGAGCAAGTGATCACCAGATTTGGATGTCCAATTATTTTTATGAGTGACCAAGGAACTGACTTTATCAAAAGTACCATCAGGTCTATGACTAAGGAGTTTTAAGCTTATCACTGGAAGAGTACACCATACCATCCTCATGCAAATGGAACGGTAGAATCCCTCAATAAGATCTTGGAGAATGCTTTGACAAAGATCTAGAATGTCAACAGGGATTATTGGGACTTGAAAATACCAGCAGTACTATGGGCATATAGGACTACATGTAAGAATTTGATAGGATAGACACCATTTAGATAGGTGTATGGGCAGGAAGAAGTGGTTCCATTGGAATTTCTGGTACCCAATCTGTGCATAGCAGCAATTACCCACATGACAGAAAGAGGCGTGATAAAGGAAATATTAAATCAACTAATGGAAATGGAAGAGGATGGGATTTTGGTATGATTTCACCAAGAAGTACAAAAAGAAAGAGACAAAGGCTGGCATGACAGACATATAAAGAGGAAGAGTTTCAAGGAAGGAGACCTATTATGTCTCTATGACAGTAAATTTTTTCAACACCCTGGAAAATTTAGAATACATTGGCTAGGGCTCTATGAAATAAAGAGTGTCACATATGGGGGATCTATACAGATAAAGGATTTGGCAGGAACAATACTGAAAGGAATGATCAACGGGAGTCGAATGAAACTGTACAGGGACATTCAACCTCCTAATGCTTAAAAGTTACAACACAGTGAGAAATGCATGTACATAGTGTACTATAGGAGAGATTAGGACAAAAAATTGATAAAAATAAATAAAAAGGAGAAAAAGAAGGAAAAATAAATAGAAAAATAGAAAAGAAAGAAAACACAAAAATACTGGTAAATATCGTGCGCAACAATAGTGGACTCAGCACGACAAAAAGAAAAAATATTGTGCGCAACATATGGGTGAAAGACAAAAAACCACCGCACACTAAGGAAAAGTCACAAAAACATTGCCTGATGCACTCAAAAAGTTCAATGCACCCGAAAAGGGGCCAACAGTCCAAAAAGTGAAAAACAATCGTTAGGGAAAAAAGGCATGAATTGGGGAATTTATGAAATTAAATGAAGGATACTCGACAAGATTCAATGCATTAATCATAGCCAGAGAATATTCTTCGAGAATATTCACGACATTCATGGCACCCTCTATTTAAAGGGGAAACGTGGGAAAAAAAGGGTTATTGTGAAATTGCAACTTCATAGAGCTAGGGAGCACACAAACGACAAGAAATAGGCGAGTGCACAGAGCGAACCAGTCAAATATTATTTAGAAAAGCAGGAAGTACCCATAATGACACCTCCAAAGATTGGCGCACCAATACAAACCACAAGGAAAACCAGAAGTACCCTTAGGTCACCACACGAAATCGTGGAGGCAAAGCAAGAAATGGCCCAGAGAGAGGGAATTGTCAATGTTGACACAATTCCTTCCCCATAGGACAAATGCGTGAGATCCACACTGGGTGAGGAAGAAGAACAAGTCCCAATGACGACTGACATGGAAATCGATTCACCCGACAGTGTGTAGGTAGACAAAACAGTTGACGCGGAAAACCTACAACAACCTGCGAGGGTTGAAGTAGCCCACAAAAAAAATGGGGACGCCAACAAGAAGAAAGAGGTTGTGGGGCCAATACCATAACCTAGGGTAGGGTCTACGCAACAGTAGGAAGGGTTGGTAGAATACATAACCAGGAATCCAAACTCGGACGCAGAATACGGAGAAGCAGAGGTGAGGATATCTAGCACGCCCGTAAGGAGAAAGGGTAAGCATCCCCTTGTGTGGTCCCCGTGCAAGCACCCCAAAGCCCTAATCATATTACCACACATTCCAAAGGGAATTCAAACCATGACAACTCTATTAGGTTGCATGGAAAAACTTAAATACATAGACCGTGACCTATCTGACACCAGAAAAGTTCTTGAATTTGTGCAATAGGTGTATATGGAGAGTATAGGAACATGACCCTTTGGAGATCCCATTATGCATCCAAATAAATGGGTGGCATGCCTAGAAAACACAGGGATCCTAAACCTTATGGATATTCCCCACTTTGGAAGGGGGAGAGAAGTGAATAACTGCGTCAAGTAGTTGATAGAATTCCTCCATGGAGGCTTCCTATGGATGGAGGAACTCATCTCCATCGACGTGGAATTAATTCCGTTCATCACAGGTATTCCATCTATGGGCGAAAGTCTCACGCAGTACCTAAATGAAAAAACCAAGGAAAATTCCTCAGCACATGAAATGAAGAAAACATATGGGATGGAGAGAGGCACGGGTGGGATCATAATCAAAAGAATCAGCATTGCAGCCACTCGGATGGCCACAAACCTAATGGCATGAAAAATTATAAGGAAATGTCGCAAGGAGGAGGTCTCAGCTAGGGTTGTCACATATATAGCATAGTGTGAAAATGAAACCATGCTCAGTTGGGCCCCATACCTGTTGAACATGTTCATCGATGAATGCAAAGATGCATAGGACTTGGGAAAAAAATCCCATTACTCATGGTTGATGATCATGATAGAATTAATCAGGTGGAGGGAGCCTCCATACTCATACTTTTGCAAAAAAATAGTTCATTTCCACAGAACGCGGTATACATCAGTGGGGAGCACTTCGGACCCCAAGAGAAGAAGTGGAAATGTGGGTACCTTTGCGCGGTACTTTAGCAACATTCAGGAGAGAATATACAATACATGGAGAATCACTCTGGAGGTTGTCGCGCGGTATCAAGGTATAGATAACTTCAAATCTACATGGTACAACATGTGGATCCAAGTACGTAGGGATCGAGAGAAGGAATGGTTGTAGCTACGATACTGCATCAAGGCGGAAGAAGTTGAAATGGAAATGCGGGATTGTCAAGACGACTATAAAATACCAGTCATCACCAAAGAGAAGCCAAAAGGAAAGGAGGTAGAAGTAGGGTGATCTAAGAAACTTGTAGGAGACAGTGTTGTGCCCAAGAAGCTGACATAGCAGGTAAATCCCAGTCAGAAGCTGGCACAACAGAAAAAGGGGAGTGCTCCAAAGAAGGATGCACAGAAAGGAAAGAAGGAAACTGCCACAGATCAAGAAACACAAGTAAGGGGGCACATCGACACAAGAAATCTCCTCAGAATCCACCCCACAATAAGCAGGGCCACCCAAGCAGCCAATAATACATACAGGGGGGCTGTGTAAGAAGGCCAAGGCACACGAGAAAATACCTGAGTACACAATAACTGAGGATGACACTAACCTCGTTGAAGAAAGAGTACAAGATCGTGCAGCTAAGGAATTTTAAGAGGCCCAACACCAATGATGGAGAATACAAAATGAGTTCACTGACATAAGGTAGGTCTTGGAGAAAATAAAATCATCACATAGGCCTGAAAGGGGAACATAATCTTTTCCCTCAGTGATAGGAACAGAGGAAAGGACTATGTAGAGTGAAGAACATGCTATCTAGACCATAGTGGAGGCAAGTCCAAGTTTCCAAATAACACCAGAGATGTTGCAGGTGGACGATGTCGCAGCCCAGACACCAGTTAAGGATCTGGCATAGGTACAGTTGGTACTATCAAAAATACCAACCAAGGAATTGTAGAAACTTCAAGTTAGTGTCACATAGGAAGTGCAATCACGCGCAAGGATAGATGCAGCAGAATTATAGGAAACTAAGAATGGAAAGGATGCCTTGGAACTGGTCTAGGAGGAAATAACAACACAATCAATGGAGGCACTAACAGGAAAAACTGTGTAGATCAAGGAAAGAGGAAGGGAACTAGAAAACAAGTTCCATAGTTTGTAGAAAACAGTAGAAGGAGTGTGCACTAACTAAGTGTCTCAGGGAAAGCCACATGTTAGTGTTGGGGGCCTGTTGGGTGTAGAGAAGAAAGGCCATTTTGAGCGCATGCCTAATTTTGGAGAAGAACAGCTGGCAGGAAAAGTAGCATGCATAAGGGAAAAAAGCATGCATGTAAGAGGGGAAAAATATGTGGCGCGCAGGTAGATAAACCTAACCATGCTAGGGTTAGGGTTTTGGTAGAAATTTTAATGGCTATAATCTTTTAAATTAGTATAAATAAGAACCTAGAAGGTCTAGGTCGGGGTTATTGAATAATGGTTCTAATTTTGTGATTAAATGATTGTAGTTGAGCTATTGTTGTAAAATTTGTTGAGTTGTAGAAGAACCAAGTAGCTATATCTTGAGGATTAGATCACAAGATGAGGAGCCTGGTGTGATATAGTCCACCTCACAGAGGTTCCTTAACCTCACATTATTTGTAGGATTGGAGATGTAGTGCATGCAGTGCCATATTTTGCAGCAAACCTAATAAAAGAGTAGAGAATCCAAATATTTGTGGGCGTAGAGCAGGAAGGGGTGAACCAGGGTAAAACATGTGTTATCTGTGATGTTTCATGCATATTACTTTTTTTCAATGATTGATCATATTTACCTTCTTTCAATAAGTGATTTGTGAGTGAATGGTTAAGCTAAATAGTGTAGAATGCATGCATGGCCTAAAATATGAATGAATCCTAGAAATTATGAATGGGTAATATGTTGAATGTATGAAGAAGGTATAATACCCTCCCAGATCCCTATTCATTCCTAGACTGCAATCACTTGAGAATTGCAGTCACCTATAAAGCTATCTCGGGTGAGACTGCACAGTGCACTTTGTGTGTTGTGTTCCCTTCTAGTTTACCAGGAGGGTTGATATTTTTAGAGGGTTTTGTTGGAAACCTGTTAAAGATTCAAACGAGGGTCAACCCAAGAAGTAGAAAGAGAGAATAAACCCAACACCAAAGTTTTCTCAATTCATCGCTATGAGAAACAAAAACTGATGGAAAATATGATGACCCAAAGTTGTCAAACTTTTACAAATTGGTAATATCATCAACAATTCGAGTTGTAAGAACATGTTGAGGATCATTCAAATCCTTGATTACAACTTGGTAAGGTGAAAAATCTATGGTTTTACCTTCACCTGAATGAGTGATTTATATACTGATAGAAGGTTATAGGAAATACTTGGAACACATAATACATCATTGAAATGACCATTATCTACCTGACTTGTTCCAGATACTACAATACTAAGAGATATATCATCACCAACAAATATTTTCTTGGTGTTACATTCATTTAGATTAGAAATTATGGATTTCTCCTTAGCCATATGATAAGATTCTCTAGAATCAATAAGACACTCATCAAAATAAGAAGTAAAAGTTGCATTGATGTATAAACCATAAAAAGAAAGTGCATGTCCATGAGAAGAAGAAGAAGAAGAAGAAGAATCAATACTGATATTTTTCTTATTCATCGCTACTTATAAAGATTCCATATTCTTGAAACATTTTGACTCATCATGACCATCTTTCCCACAAAAGTTGCAATATCTGCTAGTCTTATTATTTTTAGATTTTTCTCATTTGTCACGATTAGGAGCTGAAGTTGTTTCAGTGGGTTTGCGACCCTTTTTTTGTTTGTTGTTGTGGCGAGGATGTTTCTTCCTGGGATTCTTGGATTTATCTTTCTCCAGGGAAACTAAGGCTTTGTTGGAGGCACATATAGTGATGATTACTCCTAGTTGTACAAGCTTATCTTGATCTCTAATCAAAGAATCATAAAAGGACTCAAGAGTGGGTCAATATCTGATTTTCTAACTAATGTGCTCGAATAATATTGTGTTTACCAAAAACAGATTCAAGCTTTTCCCAAGCTTCATCAGGGTCATCAATTTCTTGAAGGTGGAACCTTGAATCAGGAGAGATGGACATTCCAATCAGTCCACATTCTTCGTCACTCCTATTAGCCTATTTTACTTTCTTATCAACATTAGTGGGTTGTTTTTCCTTTCCCAAGGTAATCCAGTACATGCCTTTACATCTTAATAAATCCTCTATATGGGATTTCCATTGGAAGTAGTTGGTGTTGGTAAGAAAAATATCACTAGAATAATCCATATTAAATATGTAGATAATATGTATTTAAAAACTGAAACTGATGATCTAAATGGGAGGATCTTGAAAAATTAGGAGGTTTTAAAAAAAGCGGCATTGAAAATGGACTTTGGATGTGAAATTTATGTCATTAAAAAAAAAAAAAAAAACGATAACCAAAGAGCCACTTGGAAAGTAGAATTTGGTCCACATGGTGATACCCCTCCAAATAACCTCACTTTTACAAATAATTTGTTTTATAAAGTGATCCACTTTTATAAAAAGAAGCAAAGATCACTTTTACAATTAAGTTACTTTATAAAAGAAAGTTGCATGAAAAATAAATAACCTTAAAATAAAATATCAAAGCTACTTATAGTGATTCACTTTTATACTTGAAATGAAATACACTTTACAATGGACGCATGAAATTCAAAAAACAATTAACAAAAAAAAGACTTGAGCTCAAGATCTCTTACTTAATAAGGCAACTTTTAACCAGGTGAGCTCGCAAAACATATTGTATTGTTTAGAAGGACGATTGGGGAGTGAGCTAGAAAAAAATATTGTGTTGTTGTTGTTGAAGACGACCTTGGAGAAAATGTTCATAAAAAACCATTTTCACACAAGAAACAAATTTCACTTCTCGATGACAACAAGGGTTAGATCTCGGTTAGCTTACCCAGAAAATGCACCTTTTCCGATTTGTTTCTTATTTTATGAGATCGCACAGGGCACGGGGAAAAGAGCATACATAGATCCAAAAGAGTAGCAACCCAGAACCAAAAAATAGAAAACCAAAATAATACTCTACAAAAATTTAAAAAGGGCATATTCAGGATTTATACCTCTGAATCTGACTAAAATGGTCTTATATTGGGAAAAAAAAAACCTTTTTGAGTGAAAAAAAAAACATTCCTAACTAAAAAGAGAACTATGGATGCAATGGAATAGTCCTCTTAGTCCAAAAATGGAAGAAAATGGAAGAAAAAAAAAGATGAGGCAAGTCAACTTCTTGATCTCTATATACAATGGGAGCAGGTCTTCAAATAGGCTATGGTACCATGTTTGACAACATAGGTATTCCAATAGAGGATGAACACCTTTAGTAACCACTCACACAACCAAATCAAATATCAACACACTAATATTTTGATGTGGTAAAACCCCTACGAGGAAACATACATAGCCCTATCCAACACGACCACTTGGAGAAATTTATTAATGCAAATGAAAAAGATTACAGAGAGATTTTACAAGTGAGTTTCCCACAATCGGTCATCGTAAAATGACCCTCCATTATATTTAAATATAGATCATGGAACAATCGGGTGTTAAGCCACAGATCAATGTAATCGTTAAGATTGAGGAGAATATGAACCGTCGGATCACTCTACATTGGGAACATATCGTAACCATCAGATTTCCTAACTACAAATGCATACTAATGCATACTAAAGAAATACACTTTTACCTAACAACACATTGGATCAAGTAGATCTTAACTAACTCCTAAGTGTCTAAATATCCTAACATTGATCCTAGTTCTATTTGGAAGGGTGGATTCATTTCCCACCGTATATCCTCCAAACCTAGAGAAGTGGGAGAATGGTATTAAGTCACTCTTCGATAGATGCGTGCACAATTGAAATTTTCTTGCTGAGGAAGCTTTATCAAGGTAGTTGACACTTCCACTTATGGATTCTATCTAGAGTTAGGTCAATATTGTTGATGTTCTAATATGATCCAACATAGGAAGGAGAGGATCGAGAAGATGGAAGTAGGTTAAGGACATAGGGTGTTAGGAGTAGCTGAAAGTGTTGTTAGGTTTTAATATTATAACAATCGTGTAATGTCTATTGATGTTATGGTAGCTACAGTAGGTATTAACCTTGACGTGTAACCTTTAACAAGACTAGAATATTCTGGGAAGCTAGAGAAACCCTAAATGGTTGGATAAGAACCCTACAACACAAGTCATCTCAAGAGAATATTTTTATATTAATTTATTAACGTCTAGGAAGAGAAGTTGAACTAGTTAGCTGACTTGGATCACTATAAATAGAGGGTGCTTGAGCTCATTTGTCACACTCACTCTCACAACTTCATAAGGACTAGTGGTGTGCATGACTGGAGCAGAGTTGTAGTTGTTGTAGTGGTGACTTGGTCTTTGGTTTATGGTTTGGAATTTCTTCTTGGTGCACTAGATTTGGAGAGAGGTACGCTACCTTGGTTGGCTATTGGTTCTAGTTTTTTCTTCCATAATTACTCAATCTATCAAGTTTAAGGTGCTCGGGGGTGGCCTTGTGCCTATGGTTGGGTGACAATATAGTGATATTTTCTACGGTGACAACGAACACACCTATTATTTTAATAGGTTATGGGCCCACTCTATCTTCAGATAGTCTAACCATTGGAATGTAGATTGGGAGAATTTGCTCAGTTGTAGTTGCAGTTGCATTCAAAGTTTTGTTGCAACAATGAAACCTTAACCCTCTTTCTCTGTTCTAAGACTTTTGCGATCATTGTTTTGTTCAGAGAGTTCTTTCGGATCCATCGCATAGGTTTTATGTTTTTCGACGTTTCGGACCAAACTAGTGTGGTCCATCATCAGGA